>JAGKTI010008117.1:15530-34611 GCA_018397915.1 Birgus latro | reverse complement strand
TTTTTTGTTGATAAACCTATACTGTATGATGATATTCGAATTTGAGAAGCCTCCCCCCCTCTCTCTCTCCCCCTCTCTCTCTCTCTCTTAGCATGGTCGTCCCTGACCGTGTCAACTGTCCCCAAGCTCGGAGAAAAGCAACGTCGGACAGCAATGCTGCCAAGTATTGTTGTATTTATACAGAATCATTGTTATTATAAAAAGAAAGTGGTAAATATATACCAATTAATTCAGCAGCAGTAAATAAATGACATAATTATAAGACAGAGTGATGCATGTTGGGCAAGATTTGGCAAAGTCGCATATTGGGGAACCCCTAGAAAAGCCAATGCCCAGACGCTCACTATATATTGGAAGGACTATAGTGGAGTACCCCAGGGCTCTGTCTTGGCCCCAATAATGTTTCTGATATATGTAAATGATTTGTCAGAGGGTTTGAATAGTTACATGAGTATGTTCGCAGATGATGCTGAAATTATGAAACTTATTAAATGTACTGATAGTTGTAAAAAACTGCAAGAGGACTTGGACAAACTCCACAGTTGGAGCCAGACTTGGAAAATGGATTTTTATGCCAAGAAGTGTCACGTGTTAGAAATGGGAATAAGTGAAAAAAGACCGCGCTGGACATATAAAAGGGGTAATGAGATAATTAGCAAAAGAAAGGATGAGAAAGACTTGGGAGTGATTATTCAGGATGACTTGTCACCAGAAAAGCATATAAGCAAAATCATTGGAGGAACTTATAGATAACTGACTATCATGAGAGTGGCTTCTAATTATATGGATGAGGAAATGTTGAGGGAATTGTTAGTGACCATGATATGACCAAGACTAGAGTATGCGGCTGTGGTATGGTCACTTCATTTGAAGGAGCATATTGATAAACTAGAGATGGTTCAACGAATGGCAATGAGGATGATACCAAGTTTAAGGGAACTCACCTACGAGGAGAGATTGGAAAAACTGAAGTTACCAACACTGCATGAGAAAAAGGAAAGAGGTGACTTGATCACGATATTTAGAAATGTAAGAGAATTGGAAAGGGTGGATAGAGAGGATCTTTTTGTGTTGGATGATGGAAGAACAAGAGGTCATGGCTTCAAGTTGAGGAAAAGTAGATGTCTTAATGATCTCAAAAGGTTCAGTTTTCCAAACAGAAGCATAAGTACTGTATTTGGAATGACTTAGACGAAGAGGTGGTGCAGGCAAAAAACATTCATGTGTTTAAAACTAGATTAGATAATTTTAGATATGGAGACAGGACAACATGAGCTTAGCTCAATTCCTGTATACTACAAATAGATAAATACACCCACACACACACCCACACACATGAGAGGTCACACACGAGAGGTGCCGGGCAGACAAGACACACGTCACTTCGCTCATTATTTGGCCACTGGCCAACTGGCTATACCTAAATCAGTATCTTTATATCAGTCAAGCTCTGTACCAGGGTAAACTAAATGTTGTCCTAATATAAAAGAGGAAGTTTTAAGTAAGAGTGTTGTTCAAATAGGAAAATAAACAATGTAGTGCAGGAATGCGCCCAGAAGCATCAGCTGATTGTTTTTTCTACACCAGAGAATGTAAGTAGAACCTGTACTCTTAGTACCACATGATGTCTGCCTACTTGAGTAAGGCAAGTTTGGAAGGAGCTAAGAAAAGGGATAAAGGTAGAAAGCAGGATGATGATTTCTACCAGAAACTTTTTGAAATTGAGATGTACAATACGCTGTTAGAATGGGTAAACAAATAAGAGATGGCATTTCAGAATGAAATTGATGAAATTAAAAAGCAGTTGCACATGCAGAAGGAGGAAATAGAAGAATTAGTAAAGGAAATCAATAAGAAAGACACAACAGTAGATGAGTAGACAGTTCAAGTTGGTTCACTTAGAAGGAAAATTAGTGAAATGGTAAGTACAGTTGTCAACCAAGAGAGTATCATGGAAGAGTTCAAAAAAGATACAGAAGACAATTAGGCAAGTAAGCAATCTGATAGATCAGAGCAGTGATATTGAGGAGGAGATAACCCAGGTGAATGAAGTGATGCAAAGGTACAAGAATGATGTGAAAACCATGTATGCTGAAATGGTGAAAGTAAAGAAAGAGTTAGAAACAAGAGTTGAAGAAAAAAGCATTAAAAAGAAAGTGAAAAGAATAATCCAAAGCAATCCCAAATTGGTCAGAGATTCAGCAGATGTCAACAAATCTATAGTAATCACAGGTATAGAGGAGGATGAAATAAAAAACAAGATCTTGAGGAACAAAAAGATGGCAAATGTAATGAGCATATTGAAGGAAGTATCAGAGCAAATCTGTAATAAAGACATAGAGGAACACAAAAGGCTAGGGAAATATGAGAGAAACAAGTCAAGGCCCCTGAAAGTAACCTTCCAGAGTGTAAACACTGTGAAGGAGATACTAAACAATGCAATGAAACTTATGGAAAAAGAGGAATTAAAAAACGTATGGATAAATAGATGCCTAACTCAAGAGGAAATGGAATTACTAAAAGAGGAGAGGGAGGAAGCAAAAACAATGAACGAGGGAAGATCAGAGGAGGAGAAGAATATACCTTTTTTTACAATGTAATTGGATTGCAGGTTCGAAGGTGGTACATAACCAGGAGGGAATAAAAAGGAAGAAGGTAGTAGACCCAAGTCATGACAAGTATGTAAATATGTAAACAAGATGAATAAGTTGATGTACTCAAATGTAGATGCAATGGAATCTAAATTATTAGAGATGAATGATTACATCAGAGACAATGAACCACATATTATTTACCTAACAGAAATAATATTAACACCAATGATATCAAACGACATCCTAAACCTAGAGGAATACAATATATAGAGAAGAGACAGGAATTTTAAAAAAGAAGGAATTATGATATTAAAGAAAAATCGAAGTCAAAGAAATAGAACTAGATACACCTTCGCAGGTAGAAGTGCTTGCAGTAGAGATCAATACATCTGAAGGGAAAGTAATTGTGGCAAATTTATACGTGCCACCCAGATCAAACACATGGGAAAGAGGCGCATATGAGGATCTGGTAGAGAGTATAATTCAGAGTTCAAGAGCATTACTACATAGAATGGAGGAGAAATTGGAAAGAATTGTACTAACTGGAGATTTTAATAAAAACATAAATTGGAATACTCTTAGATGTAATAAGCCAGGATGGGACCAAAAGCTCCAGGGTCTAGTGGAGGAGTTTTTCCTAACACAACATGGAAAGGAAAGCACCAGAAAAAGAGGACTTTATGTACCATCAATACTAGATCTTTTATTTACTAGGCAAGAAAACAATATTGACAACTTAATGTATCACCCTCCATTCAGCAAAAGCGACCATGCAGTACTAAATTGCAACTTCGGGATTGCATATGACATAGTTAACAGCAATGAAATTTACAAAAAGAGCCTAAACTCTAAAAGGAAACTATCATGGCCTAAACAAGTACTTCTTAGAAATAGATTGGGAAAAGGATCTTAGAGGACAAGATTGAAATGATATACAGTATATAAAAAATTCTGTGAACTTTATGAAACAGGAGTCCAAAAGCACATCCCACAGCACAAAGAAGCAGAAAATAACATAAGGAAATGGTTTAATACAGAATGTAAAAACTCAAAAGAAAGAGACTCATTGTGGATTAGATACAGAAGACACAATAGTGAGAGGGCATGTAACAACTATAAACAGGCAAAAAATGATTATACAAGAACAAGGAGAGAAACCCAAAAACAGTTTGAGGAAGACATCATAAATAAAAGTAGTGATCAACCGGAGCTATTCTACGGCTACATCTGAAGTAAAACCAAAGTAAAAGATAAAATACATTCCATTACGGATGAGAGGATCATCTATACACAAGAGGAAGATATTTGTGAAGCACTGAATAAGAATTTCCAATCAGTTTTTACAGAAAACAATAATTTTGAGAGGGATGACGTGGAACGTGCATGTCCACATATATTACCAGATATACAAATATCTGAAAAAGAAATACAGGAGGGGTTAAGTAAATTAAACAAAGAAGAAGCAAATGGTCCTGATGAAATTTCATGTTGGGTGCTACATGAATGTGCAAAGGAGCTAAGTAAACCATTATCTTTAATATTCAAGGAATCCTTGGGACAAGGTAAACTGCCTGATATTTGGAAGAAAGCAAACATTGTTCCCTTATTCAAGAAAGGAAATAGACAAAATCCACTCAACTACCAACCAGTATCACTAACCAGTGTTGTAAGCAACGTACTAGAAAAGCTGATAAGAAAAGTTTTGGTAAATCATATAGAAGAACACAGTATGTTAACAGAAAGACAGTCTGGTTTCAGAAAGAGAAAATCATGTGTTACTAATCTGTTGAGCTACTATGACAGAGTAACAGAAATACTGCAGAAAAGAGAAGGCTGGGTAGACAGTATCTATGTAGATTTCAAGAAAGCATTTGACAGAGTAACGCACCAAAGACTTTTATGGAAACTGTACCATCAAGGAGGAATCCGAGGCAAACTGTATTGTTGGATGCAAGATTTTCTCAGAGAAAGGGAAATGAGAACAGTACTAAGGGGTAATTACTCATCATGGAGGGAAGTGACTAGCAGAGTTCCACAGGGCTCTGTGCTGGCACCAGTTATGTTTTTAGTGTATATAAATGACATAGATAGCAACATTGGAAATGAAAGCTGTCTAAATATGTTTGCTGATGATCCAAAAATAGAAAGGAGAATTACTAATGCAGACTCTTGTAAAGAGCTACAAGAAGATTTAAATAAACTTCATAAATGGAGCAATGCATGGCAAATGGAATTCATTGTGGACAGGTGTCATGTTATCAAGTTTGGTAAAAGGTGGAAAAAGACATGATTGGGATAAGTTAGGAAGTAAAACACTACACACATCAGAAAGAGAAAAGGACCTAGGTGTGATTATCAGTAACAGATTATCTCCGACTGATCACATCAGTGAGAAGGTACGTAACATGTTTACACTGCTTGGAAATATGAGAATAGCATTCACATACATAAATGAAGACATGCTAAGAAAGATAATAGCATCATTCATCAGAGAAAAAGTGACCAGATGGAGAGAATGCTTTAATGAATTGTTGAACATAGAGAATGAAAGTGATGCATGTATAAGTGGCTGGGGAATGGCTGGGAGAAGGAGGGGTGTGGGAAGAGAGGAAGAAATCAGTAGGATGGAAGTTGTGGAAGCATTGAAGAAAGTTAAAATGGGAAAAGCCCCAGGAATTGATGGAGTGTGGTGAAATGCTGAAGTATGGGGGAAAGATAGTAATAGAATGGATATGGATGGTGTGCAGATTGGCCTGGAAGCAAGGTAGAGTCCCGGGGGATTGGGAGTCAGGTATAATTATTCCTCTGTACAAAGGAAAAGGGGAAAAAGAAGTGTGGGGTAATCATAGGGGCATTTGCCTTCTCAGTGTAATAGGAAAAGTATATGGTAGGATACTTAATGACAGAGTTAGGGAAATAACAGAGGAATTAGTTGGAGAGGAACAGGTAGGTTTTAGGAAGGGAAGAGGATGTGTAGATCAGATATTCATTCATAGATCTTTAGTGGATAAGTTTCTAGAGAAGAGAATGGAAAGAAGTTGTATGCAGCCTTTATGGATTTGGAGAAAGCATTTGACAGGATGGATAGAGAAGGATTGTGGAAAGTATTAAGAATATATGGAGTAGATGGGAAATTGTTGAAGGCTGTGAAGAGTATGTATGAGGATGCAAAGGCTGCAGTGTGTGTGGATAGTGAACTGAGTGAATTTTTCCATTTGAAGGTTGGATAGATACAAGGATGTTTCATGTCTCCATGGTTGTTCAGTCTGTATATGGATGGGGTTATAAAAGAGATACAAGGTAAGGCAGTGGATGTTGGGGCAGCCCTAGTGAGAGAGGGCAGTGTTTGGAAACTCCCTGTACTGTTGTTTGCAGATGATACTTTGAAGTGAAGACGTAGGGGAGCTGTAAGGCTTGGTAGATGAGTGTCAGGGGAAAATGAGATTTTTATTCTGGCGTGTCGCCAGATGTCAGGGGAAATTTAAGTATTCCCAAGAAATAATGAAATATTGTATAACTGGTATACAATGTATAGCTAAGTGTGCTATGTCAATTCTCTAGGGTCGAGAATTACAAACTTCCTCAACGGCACGCAGCAGAGAACTAGACACTCTATTGAGCTGCAATATTGTACCGTTGGCCTACGAGAAAGTTTCTTCTCCCCCCCCCAACAATCAAAAAAAATTATAATAATAATAATAATAACAGGCTCTTGGCTGAGCCAAACTCCCAGCTAGCACAGCGGATTTAAAAGTGATGTCAAAGCTGGCCTAAGTACCGGCCGTGATTTAATTCAAAAGTTGTGCTAACGCAGAGTAGCAAACTGTATTAATTAATAGAGTGGAGTAATCAAACACAGTTAACAAACTTTAACAAAGCTCAAGAAAAGAACTGTGAATTTATTAATTACAAAGAAATGAATTTACGTTACATGAAATTCAAATCAAATAAAGGAATGCACTCACTCGCTCAAACACTCAGATAACGGCTAAATATTTCACAAAGCTTAGCCTAGGAAAAAACCAGAAAATACTGATCGGTATGGATGAAACAGAGCTGCTGTGACGATCACCAAAGTGGGTGGGGCTGCAGGAGACACACCAATACAAGCTGAAATCTGAAACGCTAAGAAAGCACAGAGCCTGGAAAGGCGTCCCGCGTCGCGCCGTGTCTACAAACAAACTGAGCTCCCATTTGAATCGGCGGCGCGACGAGCGTGGGAGGTGCGCGCGCCGGCGTGTAACGGCTACCGCGCCAACAGACAATTCAAATTTATGGGACTATGTCACGACTCACTCAACACAACGTTACAATGTAGAAAATTCGTGACAATGAGTTTGGGAGTGTGTGTAAGAAACGGAATCTAAAAGTGAATGTAGGGAAGAGTAAAGTGATGGTCTTCGCGAGAGGTGAAGTCAGTGAATGTACAGTGGGATTGGATGGGGAGGATATGGAGAATGTGAGTGTGTTTAAGTGCTTGGGTAGTGTGATGAGTCAGGATGGAAGTTTTGAGGGTGAAGTGCTTGAAAGGGTGCAGCAGGGAAGAAAAGTTGCTGGTTCATTGAAAGCAGTGATAAGAAACATGGAAGTGAGCATGGAAATGAAAAAGTTGCTACATGACAGTATTGTGATACCAGCTCTGACATATGGAAGTGAAGCTTGGACCCTGTTGAGGGACAGAAGTCAAGAGTGAGAGCAGTGGAAATGAGTTATTTGAGAGGAGCATGTGGAGTCACATGGAGAGACAGACTGACAAATGAGGATGTGAAGGAGCGTTGTGGTGTGGATGTAGATGTGATAGGAAGCGTGAGGTGAAGGGGGGCAGAGGGAGGGGGAGGCCAAGGATGAAATGGAGGGATGGAGTGGAGAGGTAAATGAGAGAGAGGGGTGTGAGCTGGGAGTAGGGCAGTGAAATGGCAGGGGACAGAGTGACCTGGAGGTGAATTGTTTGTGGCCTCCCCATACGGGATTGAGGCGTCTGGCGATAGATAGATCAGACCAACCTTGGAGTTTACATTAGTGGTCTGGAGTCCTATCTCAAAAAACACATAGATAAGATTGAAAAAGTTCAGAGGGCCGCAACAAGATGGGTACCAAGCTTAAGGGATTTAAGCAACGAAGAAATACTAAAAATACTGAATCTACGTACGCTACAGGAGAGAAGGAAAAGAAGAGACATGATTATGCTATATAAATGCATATCAGGGAAGGAGAAAATAAACATAAATGATCAGCAAGGGGACAGTGTAAAAGACTGCATAAAAAGAAAGGCGATAAAGATGTAAGGAAATTTAGTTTCCCAAATAGGGCAATTGATGAGTTGAATGCATTACCGAATGAAATAGTGAGTGCCAAAACAATTCAGAAGTATAAGGATATGTATGATTAAAATGGTATAAGATACGGGACAATGTGAGCTTGACTTATTCCTGTAAAGATACAATTAGGTAACAACAATTAGGTAAGAACACACACACACTGGGAGGAATGGGACACAGGAGGCAGTGAAGATTCGTGGGGTACTATATTGTTAAATACAACACTGAATAATGTAATGACCCAGTCGGTCAAAGAAGAGACACGATTCCGAGATGATGACACACTAGCAAGACTAGATTTACTGCTAACCAATGAACCTTACATAATTGAATCTTTGAAAAATCTGTGTCCTATAGGAAAAAGTGATCATGTGGTCATTGAGTTCCAGATGATAATAGGGAATGTGGTACCAAGAGACGAGCTTTATAGGCAGGGAAGATACGACTTTGGGAAAGCAAACTTTACAAGACTGAGAAAATTTTTTGCAAATGCGGATCGAAGTGAAGGAGCGTTGTGGTGTGGATGTGGATGTGATGGGAAGCGTTAGGAGAAATACATTAAGGTGGTTTGGCCATATGGAGAGGATGGAGAGTGAGAGACTGACAAGGAGAGTATATGTGAGTGAGGTGGAGGGGGGGAGAGGGAGGGGGAGGCCAAGGATGAGATGGTGGGATGGAGTGGAGAGGTATATGAGAAAGGGGGGTGTGAGCTGGGAGCAGGGCAGTGAAATGGCAGGTGACAGAGTGACTTAGAGGTGATTTGTTTGTGGCCACCCCTTTCGGGATTAAGGCATCTGGCAATAGATAGATAGATAGGTTTGGAGAAAATTCAGAGAAACAAGAGAGATACAGAAGAAGTGGGATACCTTTCTAGACTTCTGTAATTCCAGAGTGGAAAAATATTTGCCAAGAGTAAGTGGGAAAGAAAACAGGAAAGAGTGGTTTAATAGAAGGTTTATGGTAGCAAAAAAAAGAGGGATGTGGCATGGAACAACTGGAGAAAGAGAGATGATAACAGAGCAATGGAAGAGTATAAAAGAATGAGAAATGAATATACAAGAATACGTAGAGGGGAAGAAAGGAACTTTGAAGATGGTATAATTGACAAATATAAGGAAGAACCCAAATTGTTTTATAGATTTGTCAATGGCAAATTGAAACAAAAGGAAGGAATCACCAAAATGAAACTACATTGCACTCTCACACAATGTGAGTTTATGGGCGGCAGAAACCCTCACATTCTACGATTTCGCATTGCGTGAACCAAGGAACTTATGGGAAAATCAGTATATGGTGGACAGCCCACCCAGTGCTTGGTCTTCAGGTCCCCTTCCAGCCTACTCTACCCTGCCAGTACTTTGTCTAATAATATTTCTGGTTGGCCCAACAAATAACACAACAAATAGAACACCATGTACCTTTATTTAAGTGACTTCTGGACTTGTTAAGAAGAGAAGGGGGATGGGTATCCGAGACAAGGGCCGTCTACTCTTGCCCCACAGGGCGGGGCGCCCTGTTTTCATTCTCACTGTCATTGCTGAGGTCTCCTGGAAGTGCCATAAAGCCTTCAAAGTCGACAGCTGAGTCCATGATGAACAGGTAGGCACTGCTATGATGCTAAAACGGACCACAGGATGCGAGGTACAACATGTATTCTCGCGCAGTATGGAGGAGAAGTGACTTTTTACCCACGAAAGTCAGTAGATGGCATGCAGATAGCTTGCTAACCGCCTGCAATTTTGAACCTGGGTCATTGCCAGCCACCTGCCTTCATGTGACTGACTCGCATTGTCTAACCCGACACTCGTAGTAATGACGGGAAGTCCATTTTTGTCTTAGAATCATACAGCCGATTCCCATGTTGGGAAGTTTGATTCACAGATTTCACATTTGATAAAAATAAGCATTTTCTGGGTTGACCTCGCATTGTAGGTGACTTGCACCGTGTGAGTTCGCATTGTGTGGGGGTGCACTATAGAAGGAGAGGTCTATAAAGATGCCGCAGTGCAAGCTGAAGTAATGAACAAATGTTTCCACTTGGTTTTCACTAATGAAAGGGATTTTGTAGAGGGGGAGGGAGCGACTAGAAATGTAGTGATAAAAGATATAAAAGTGGAAGAGCAGGAAGTGTATAAATTACTGGAAACTCAAGATGTAAGGAAAGCTCCAGGACTGGATGGAATCTCTAATTGGGTAATGAAGGAATGCAGAGAACAACTGGCGGATGAGATTCACAGTTCAATTGTGTGTTCTCTGGAAGAGGGAGAAGTTCCTCAGGAATGAAAGAGAGTAAATGTGGTACCAGTCTATAAGGGAGGAAACAAGGAAGAACCCCTGAATTATAGACCATTTTCCCTGACCAGCATGGTTGCAAAATTGTGTAAGAGAATTCTGAAAGATAGATGGATAAAATATCTGGATGGAATGAACATTTTGGCTGAAAGTCAGTTTGGGTTCAGATGTGGAAAGTCATGTGTTTCCAACTTTTTGAGCTTTTACTCAAGAGCAATTGACATGCTACAGGAGATTGACAGTTGGGTTGATTGTGTGTATTTAGATTTGGAGAAAGCCTTCAATAAAGTACCCCATAGACGACTGTTGTGGAAATTGAAGCATATAGGAGGACCGAAGGGAAACCTCCTGGAGTGGATGAGAGACTTTTTGAGAGACAGACAAATGAGGACAGTAATAAAGGACAGGACATCTAGATGGAAGGAAGTAACAAGTGGAGTCCCACAGGGCTCAGTGGTAGCAGCAGTAATGTTCCTGATTTACGTAAATATGGTAGATTGAATGCTAATCAGTTTGCTGATGATGCAAAGACCTTGGGGAGAGTGCAAGTTGAGGAGGACTGTAAAATGCTGCAGGAGGATCTGGATAGGATACATGATTGGAGCTGGATGTGGGAAATGAAATTCAATCCAAAAAGATGTAAAATATTGGAAATGGGAAAAAGTACCAAGAGGCCATCACTGAATTATTTGATGTAATGAACCAGTCACAAAAGCGAGAGAAGAGAAAGATTTGGGAGTGCTGGTCCAGGATAGTTTGTCACCTGAAAAACACATTAACAAGACAGTTAGAGAGACATATAATCTCTTGATCAGCATAAGAGTAGCATTTCATTGCATGGTTGAGGATGAAAAAATTGATAGTGGCCATGATCTGCCCCAGGTCAGAATATGCAGCACACAAAATGAAAGATATAAACTAGATTGAGAGAATACAAGGAACAGCAGCCAAGATGGTCCCTAGCCTGGCAGATCTGTCATACAGAGAGAGGCTGGAAAAGCTGGATCTGCCTTTCTTAGAGCAAAGGAGAGGGAGGGGTGACATGACTGTAGTGTTCAGGGCAGTGATGGGAGTAGATAAAATTGACATAAAAGATTTGTTTGTATGGGATACAAAAGTAACAAGAGGACACAGAATGAAACTGAAGAAGCCAAGCTGCTTGAAGGATATCAAGAAATATAGTTTTCCTTATAGATTAATAGACCTGAGGAATAGCCTGGACAATGAGGTGGTACAGGCAAAAGATAAATGTAGATATGGAGACAGGACAACACGAGCTTTGCTCAATTCCTGTTTAGTACAAATAGGTAAATACACACACACACACACACACACACACACACAANGATGTGTGATAATATTTGGAAACAGGGAGGAAGAAGAAAAAGTTAGGTCTGTGAGACTCGAGAGAGACTCAAATCAGGTGAGGCAAATATTGGACAAGATCGATCCCGAAGGAAACAAGTGGGAAAAAGAAATTGAGGAAGTAAGGAGGATAGGGCCATATAAGAAAGGGGAAGCAAGACCAATGAGAGTTAAGATGTCTTCAGAAAGTGTTGTAAATGACATACTTAAGGTGACCTGGAAACTAAGTAAAGAGGCAGGAATGGAAAATATTATAGTAAGAAAAGACTTGAATGAAGAAGAAAGAGAAGTCTTAAAATCTTTGAAGGACCAAGTAAAGGAAAAAAATGACAGGAGGACAGAGGAAGAACGTAAAACTTTTTTTTGGAGAGTGATGGATATGAAGGCAAGGAAGTGGTATGTGAAGAACTAGACGTGAAGGAAACAAAGGGGATGGATATGAATATGAAAAAGAGAAGAACGAGTAAAGATAACAACAGTGCAGCAAATCTGAGCATCATGTATAGTAACGTAGATGGATTAATATCTAAGAAAGGGGAAATTGGAGACTACTTAAATGAAAATAAACCTGAAATTGTTTGCCTAGTAGAGACTAAATTGCCCCGAGATGTCGATATAAAATTATTTGGCTGGAATAATTATAAGATTTGGAGGAAGGACAGAGAAGGCAAATTTGGGGGAGGAATAGTGATATTAACCCATAATGACCTAAGAGTAAAGAATATAGAAATTGAAAATACTAAGGCTGAACTTTTGGGAGTTGAAATAGAGGACAATTATGGAGAAAAAATGGATGTAATAGTTTTTTTATATGCCCCCCAAAACTAGGGCATGGACAAAGGAAGATTACGAACAGTTAATAAGTGAATCCATTATTAGGCTAGAAATGTTAATTGAACGAAGAAATAGAATAATATTAATGGGAGATTTTAACTGTAGAGAAGTTGATTGGGAAAGTATGGATGCTGGGAACAATGAAGAATCATGGGGAAATAAATTAATGGAATTGATGATGGAAAACATGTTAACCCAGTTGATCAAAGAAAACACAAGGATTAGGGGTGTTGATGAACCATCCAGGCTTGACCTATTATTCACAAAGGACCGAAATGATGTGAGGAACATAACCTACCATTGCCCCTTTGGTAAAAGTGATCATCTGGTAATTGAGATGGATGTGGTAGGAGTGAGGGAAGGAGAAAGAGATGAAAAACACAGAGAAAATAGATACAATTATGGGAAGGCAGACTTTGCTTCCCTGAGAAACTTTTTCCAAAATGTAGAATGGAGTAAAATGAATATGATCACAAATGTTGATGAGAAATATGAGTTTTTGATAGAAGTATATAAAACAGGAGTTACTAAGTATGTCCCAAAATTTTCTGCAGCTATGGAAAGGAAGAAAGAATGGTTTAACAACAGATGTAGGATGGCACAAGAGGCAAGAAAAAAAGCATGGAAGAAAGTGAGAAGAAGGTATAGTGAAAGGGCCTGGGAGGAGTACAAGCAGGTTAGAAATGAATATGTAAGGATACGGAGAGAAGAGGAAAGGAAATACGAAAAAGATATTGTATCTAACTGTAAAAAAGAGCCAAAACTATTTTATAGGTTTGTAAATGGCAAAATGAAAGTTAAGGACAGTATAATACGACTGAGGGATGGAGATGAAACATACGAAAGAGAGGAAGACTTGTGTGAAATAATGAACAACAAGCTACATTCAGTTTATGTATTGGAAGACGAATTTAGGGAGCCTGAAATGGAACCCAGGCTGACGAGAATGACCGAAATTACAGTTGACATGGATGAGGTGCTACAGCTGATGAAGGATTTGGATGTGAGAAAAGCAATGGGACCAGATGGTGTGGCTGGATGGATCCTGAAGGAATGTGCCGACCAGTTAGTGTGGCCAGTTTATGTCATTATCAAAACCTCGCTTGAAAAGGGACAGTTACCTAAAGATTGGAAAAGAGCAAGTATTGTGCCAATCTTTAAGGGAGGAGATAGGGAGGATCCACTTAATTATAGACCTGTGTCACTTACTAGTATTGTTTGTAAAATCTGTGAGAAAGTTATTAGAAAAAGATGGATAAAGTATTTAGAAGAAAATGAAGTGATAACACCAAGACAGTTTGGTTTTAGGGAAGGAAGATCATGTATTACTAACCTACTAAGTTTCTACAGTAGGGTAACAGATGTCATACAGGAGAGAGAGGGATGGGCAGACTGTGTCTATCTGGATCTTAAGAAAGCATTTGACAGGGTACCCTATAAGAGACTACTGTGGAAGTTGAGGACATTTGGAGGGGTGCATGGGAAACTATTAAAGTGGATGGGAGATTATTTGATAGGAAGGCAGATGAGAACAGTAATAAGAGACAAGGTATCACAATGGAGAAATGTGACTAGTGGAGTACCCCAGGGCTCTGTCTTGGCCCCAGTAATGTTTCTGATATATGTAAATGATTTGCCAGAGGGTTTGAATAGTTACATGAGTATGTTTGCAGATGATGCTAAAATTATGAAACATATTAAATGTATTGATAGTTGTAAAGAACTGCAAGAGGACTTGGACAAAATACACGGCTGGAGCCAGACTTGGAAAATGGACTTTAATGCCAAGAAGTGTCATGTATTAGAAATGGGTATAAGTGAAAGAAGACCACACTGGACATATAAAATGGGCAATGAGATGATTAGTAAAAGAAAGGATGAGAAAGATTTGGGAGTGATTATTCGGGATGACTTGTCACCAGAAAAGCATATAAATAAAATTATTGGGGGAACTTATGGATTACTGACCAACATGAGAGTGGCTTTTAATTATATGGATGAAGATATGTTGAGGGAGTTGATAGTGACCATGATAAGACCAAGACTAGAGTATGCGACGGTGGTATGGTCACCTCATTTGAAGAAGCATATTGATAAACTAGAAAGGGTCCAACGGATGGCAACGAAGATGATACCGTGTTTAAGGGAACTCACCTACGAGGAGAGATTGGAAAAACTGAAGTTACCAACATTGCACGAGAGAAGGGAAAGAGGTGACTTGATCACGATATTTAGAAATGTAAGAGAATTGGAAAGGGTGGATAGAGAGGATCTTTTTGTGTTGGATGATGGAAGAACAAGAGGTCATGGCTTCAAGTTGAGGAAAAGTAGATGTCTTAATGATCTCAAAAAGTTCAGTTTCCCGAATAGAAGCATAAGTATTTGGAATGACTTAGACGAAGAGGTGGTGCAGGCGAAAAACATTCATGTATTTAAAACTAGATTAGATGAATGTAGATATGGAGACGGGACAACACGAGCTTAGCTCAATTCCTGTATACTACAAATAGGTAAATACAAATAGGTAAATACAGGTCGCCGACGTGGACAGACGGTCCTCCTGGACTGCATGGAAATAATCGTTGAATCAGCGGCGAAAGGAAACCAGCGTATTGTGATTATGCAAATGAGTGCGTGAGTGGTGGTCCCGTCGGACATTAGTTTTTTTTTTTTAAAGCGGGTTTTGGGATAAAGAGAGCAAGATACAGTATAGAAAAGTTTCCATATGGTTGTATCATGGTGGAAAGCGACGGCGGTTTGTTTACGTCTGGTGAAAGTGAATTTGTGTGTTTCTCTGACGAAGATACGAGAAATGGAAGTACAAAATTGTATCAAACAAGAGTAGCAGGAGTAGCAAAAACGACGGAGAAGAATGTCCAGGAATTGAAGAAGGTATGGGTAGTAATTAGGGAGCTGCAGGAGAGGACCTTACAACAGGAGAGAGAGATCAAAGGTTTACAAAACGAGCTGGAAAATGTTTACACACGCAGTGCGGAACAAGAAAGAGAAGTTACGGAATTAAAGTGAGTAATGAATCTGCCTCAAATGAAATAGAACACCTCAAGAGGGAAAATAAGAGGTTGGAAGAAGAAAGAGACAGAATGAAAAGTAAATTAGATGAGTATGATTCAAAATCAAGGATGCAAGATGAACATATTAAGGAAATCGAGGAGCAACAAAAGGGGTGGAAGAAAATTCAGGAGGAAGGGAATGTAAATTTGAAAGAGATTATTGAACAACAAAGCAAGGAAAAGGTGGAGAAGGAAGTGGTTAGGGTACTGAAAAGTAGAGAATCTTTATTCAGGGATGTAGCAGATAAGAAAAAATGTGTAATTATTTTAGAGGTAAAAGAAAAGCGTATCATGATAAGACCTGAAAGAGAAAGAGAAGAATTGAGTAAAGTTAAAGAAATATTATCAGTAGTCATGGAGGGTAACAATGAAGCCCTAGAAGAGATTGAAGAAGTGTTTAGGTTAGGTAAGTACGAGGAAGGAGGGGCAAGGCCATTGAAGGTGAAGTTTAAGTCCCAGGCAGTAGTAAATGAAATCATGAATAGGACATGGAAATTAGCAGACAAAGAGGGGTTTGAAAATGTCTGGTTAAGGAGAGATGCAAATGAGGAAGAAAGAGCTAAAATAAAGGAGTTAGTAAAGGAAGCTAAGGCAAAAAACGAACAAAGAACGGAGAAGGAGAAGACAGTGTTTTATTGGAGAGTTATGGACCAGAAATTGAGGAAGTGGTACCGACGGAGAGGAGGAGAAAAGACGGTATAAGTAATAATGAAAAAGTTTGAAAGTGGCGTACACTAATGTTGATGGATTAATATCGGCAATGTTAGAAATCAACGATTTCTTCAGGGTACAAGAACCTGATGTTATGTGCTTTGTAGAGACCAAGTTAAGGGAGAATATTGATATTCATATGGAAGATGGCAAATACAAATTGTGGAGAAGAGACAGAAAAGATAAAATGGGAGGAGGAGTGATGATAGCAGTGAAGAATAACTTAAATATAGATTCTGTGGAAATGGGAGAGGGTAGAAAGTGATAAACATGAAATTAGAAACTGGAGAGAACTGTAAGAGAGATATAGCAGTAGTATATGTTCCACCTAAGACAAGAGCATGGATTGATGATGAATACCAGATGTTGTCAGACATGGTTAGTTATCTACAGAAAGTGATTGAGAAAAGCAGCAATATAATTCTAATGGGTGATTTTAATTGTAAAGAGGTGAACTGGGAGGAATGGGACTCAGGAGGCGGCGAAGATTCGTGGGGCACTATATTGTTAAACATTGTGATGAATAATGTAACGACACAGTGGGTCAAAGAAGAGACACGATTCCGAGGTGATGACACCCCAGCAAGATTAGATTTACTGCTAACCAAAGAACCTGACGTAATTGAATCCTTGAAATATCTGTGTCCTATAGGAAAAAGTGATCATGTGGTCATTGAGTTTCAGATGATAATAGGGAATGTGGTGCCAAGAGATGAGCTCCATAGGCAGGGAAGATACAACTTTGGGAAAGCAAACTTTACGGAATTGAGTAAATTTTTTGAAAATGCAGATTAGAGAAAATTCAGAGAAACAAGAGAGATTCAAAGGAAGTGGGATATCTTTCTAGACCTCTATAATTCAGGAGTGGATAAATATGTTCCAAGAGTAAGTGGGAAAGAATATAGGAAAAAGGAGTGGTTTAATAGAAGGTGTATTATAGCAAAAAAAAGAGAGGGACATGGCATGGAACAAATGGAGAAAGAGAGGTAATAACAGAACAAAGGAAGAATATAAAAGAACTAGAAATGAATATAGAAGAATTCGTAGAGAGGAAGAAAGGAACTTTGAAAAAGGTATAATTGACAAATGTAAGGATGAGCCCAAATTGTTTTATAGATTTGTTAATGGCAAATTGAAACAAAAGGAAGGAATCACCAAACTGAAAGTAGAAGGATAGATCTATAATGATGTGGCAATGCAAGCTGAAATAATGAACAAACGTTTCCAATCAGTTTCTACTAATGAATGGGAGTTTGTGGAGGGGGAGGGAGTGACTTGGAATGTGGTGATAAAAGATATAAAAGTGGAAGTGCAGGAAGTGTACAAATTACTGGAAACTCAAGATGTAAGGAAAGCCCCAGGACCAGATGGAATTTCAAATTGGGTACTGAAGGAATGCAGAGACCAACTGGCAGATAAGATTCACAGTTTAATTGTGTGTTCGCTGGAAGAAGGAAAAGTGCCTCGGGAATGGAAGAGAGCAAATGTGGTACCAATTTACAAGGGAGGAAACAAGGAAGAACCCCTGAACTATAGACCAGTGTCCCTAACCAGCATGGTTGCAAAATTGTGCGAGAAGGTTCTGAAAGATAGGTGGATAAGATATCTGGAAGAGATGAATATTTTGACTGAAAGTCAATTTGGATTTAGAAGTGGAAGGTCATGTGTTTCCAACTTCTTGAGCTTTTACTCAAGAGCGATTGATGTGCTGCAGCAGAGAGACAGTTGGGTGGATTGTGTATATTTAGATTTGGAGAAGGCCTTTGACAAGGTACCCCATAAGAGACTAATGTGGAAATTAGAGCATATAGGAGGACTGAAGGGTAACCTCCTGGAATGGATGAAAGTCTTTTTGAGAGACAGACAAATGAGGACAGTAATAAAGGACAGGATGTCTGGATGGAGAGAAGTAACAAGTGGTGTCCCACAGGGCTCGGTGTTGGCGCCAGTAATGTTCCTGATTTACATAAATGATATGGTAGATGGAGTGAACAGTTATGCAAGTCTGTTTGCTGATGATGCAAAGATCTTGAGGAAGGTAGAGGTTGAAGGGGACTGTAAAATGCTGCAGGAGGATCTGGATAGGATACATGACTGAAGCCGGATGTGGGAAATTAAATTCAACACAAAAAAATGTAAAATATTGGAAATGGGTAAAAGCACCAAGAGACCATCACTGAATTATATGATGGGTAATGAACCAATCACAAAAGCGAGAGAAGAGAAAGATTTAGGAGTGCTGGTTCAGGATAGTTTGTCACCTGAAAAACACATCAACAAGATAGTTAGAGAGACATATAAACTCTTGACCAACATAAGAGTGGCATTTCATTACATGAATGAAGAGATGATGAAAAAACTGATAGTGGCCATGATCCACCCCAAGTTAGAATATGCGGCAGTAGTGTGGTCCCCACACAAAAAGAAAGATATAAACAAGATTGAGAGAATACAAAGAACAGCAACCAAGATGGTCCCCAGTTTGGCAGATCTGTCATATAGTGAGAGGCTAGAAAGGCTGGATTTGCCATCCTTAGAGGAAAGGAGAGAGAGGGGTGACATGATTGCAGTGTTCAGGACCATGATGGGAGTAGATAAAATTGATAGAGAAGATCTGTTTTTATGGGATAAGAGAGCAACAAGAGGACATGGACTGAAACTGAAGAAGCAGCACTGCTTGAAGGACATCAAGAAATATAGTTTTCCGTATAGATGCATAGACCTGTGAAATGGACTGGACAAAGAGATCGTCCAGTCTAAAAACTTAAACGAGTTTAAAGCTAAATTTGACTTGTTGAGAAACAGAGACGGGACCTCATGAGCGTAGCTCATTTCCTGTATATCACAATTAGGTAAATACACACACACACACACACACACACACACACACAATGGA
>JAGKTI010008117.1:0-15435 GCA_018397915.1 Birgus latro | reverse complement strand
ACACACACACACACACACACACACACACACACACACACACACACACACCATGGAGACAGGAACTACACGAGCTTAGCTCAATTTCTGTTTACTACAAATAGGTAAATACACCACATATTTGAGCCATGAAAAATTGCTATAAAAAAAATGATGCACCACCGTGTCATCAGCCTGAAATCGGTTGGCTAGTAAATGATGCATTGGCATGTCATCAGCCCGGAATAGTTTTAAGAAGAGGTTATGTTTCAAATGGAATTGTTTGTCTGGCCCTGGACACACAAGTGCAATTGTATATACTGCAGTGATATAGCCTGTGTATAAGAGTATACAGTACATTAGACGTCTGAGAAAAATAAGTAACTGGAGAGGTAAAATCCCAACACTTCTCAGTTAACTGGGATTGTACTGTACAACACTGAATTCCAAGTCATCAGTTTCCCAATAAATGCTCAAGATTTATTTCTTTATTTTTCCATTTTGTGTGAATAAAATAAATGTTTAACAAAATGAACTTACCGGGTGCATTGTGTACTCCAGGAAGACACCGCAGTTATGTGTGTTACATTTATGGGGTATGTTTAAGAGGAGGTTATGTTTCTAATGAAATTGTTGGTGTGATCCTGGAGACAAAAGATATTGTATATGCCGCAATGATATATCCTGTGTGTAAGAGTATTAGATGTCCGGAAAAAATAAGTAACCGGGAAGGTAAATTCCCCAAGCTCCCTGGTTCTCCGGGATTGTACTGTACGGTATTACTGTACTGTATCAATACTGTATTGTATTATTATGGCTAGTTTTCATCTTTTTCATGGGAAAGTTTTTAGGGTACAGGGTTGAGATGGATAGTAACACTATGCCCTGCTTGATGCAAATGCAGATAAAACAAACGTGATCGTAACTGGGGCTGGGGGCAGTACCGTCAAAAAAGAGGGGGAGTGGCCATGTGCGATTTGCCACAAGAGCATGGGAAGTAATTCCATCTTGTGCAATGTTTGTGATAAGTGAGTGCATAAGAGATGTAGTGGTTTTAGAGGTAGACTGCGAGATAACGCTGGTTTCATTTGTGTGGTGTTTCAGGGAGAGCATGTGGAGACTGCCTTCCCTGACACTGAGAGGGCTTTCCCTCCATGCTAAGGGATCTTTGTATGCAGCATGTGTTGGGAGCTTAATGCTGTATGGTAGTGAGGCCTGGGCAGTAAAGGAAGAGGATATTCGCAGGCTGAAACGTACAGAAATGGCAATGATTAGGTGGATGTGTAGTGTGTCACTGAGTGTGAGGCCTGGGGGTCTAGGTTTACGTTGGAAGAGTTGAGAAGTAGGATGGGACTGGAGTGTATTGGTGTTGTGATGAGGAGAGGTAGATTGAGATGGTTTGGGCATGTGGAGAGGATGGGGGATGATAATTGGGTGCAGAAAGTGAGAAGTGTTAATGTTAGGGATAGGGTAGCAAGAGTTAGACCGAAAAAGACCTGGGACGAGGTCATTGAGTGTGACCTAAGGGATGAGGGACTCAATAGGGAAGCTGCCAGAGATCAAGCAGCATGAAAAGCTACCATTAGGTGACCAAGGCTGATGCATGCAAGCATGTTCAAGCCCTCAAAAATGAAACAAAACCTTGCATCCCTGAGTGTGAGGCCTGGGGGTCTAGGTTTATGATGGAAGAGTTGAGAAGTAGGTTGGTGTTGAAGTTCGTATATGCGCAGAAACTTTTCCCACAAAGCGGGATTCCCGCACGCCTCCGGCCTGTGCCTGGGATCTGGCAGACAGTCTGACTCAGGCCGCACTAGCAATAGGACATGCCTGTACCTGGACCTCTTTGAATAAATCTCAAGCTGGCCTCGCTGTTTCTGTATCCCTCCTGGTTCTCATCCCAAAATGGTGCAGTGGAGTTCTTCGGGTATCCCAGGGGCAGCACCGCCAGTGCCGAGCAGGTGAACCCAGATTCAAAGGACTGATTATGCCGAATGGCACCGGGAGACCAAGTACACAGCAACATGTACAATGTGCCATCACCTCAGCTATGGCCTTTAGGGATAGGGGCAGCCTTCCAGTCTATGTACCCAGCCCTACACCCGGAGGCACTGATCCATTGGCAAGTGCCAGCAGCATCAGCAACTCCCGTTAAAGCTACTATGGGAATGTCGCCATTCCAGTTTTAGGCATGGGCCCGCAGCGTCAGATGCTACAGCAGTGGTTGCAGGGCGGCCCCACCCTTGGCCGCAGATTACGTAAGATTGCTGTGTGACTCTGAAGTGCAGCAATGAGTGGATGCTTGGGTAGCCAGGCATAGCTTCGAGGCCACGTGCAGGGAAGAGGCCATCAGCATAGTGAGGTGTGTAGTGGTGGGCTCCAAGTGCATCGTGGAAGCATGGTCGGACTTCTTCACATACACGCAGGAGCACAATGATAATGTGTGTTCATATGTGGTAAAATGTAGAGCCAAAGTGGCAGAGTGTGATTTTGAGTGCCCCCAGTGTTCTAAAAATCTCAACGATTTCATGCTATCAAAAAAGCTTGTGATGGGCTGCAGTATGAAAACAGAAGTGCTGTGGCAACTTCCAGTGTTGATCTGTGGAAGAAATTACAAACTCCTGTGAAGTGTTCGAGTTGGCGGAGAAAACGGCAGGAGTGCGCGGCTACAGTGGTGTGGCAGGTGCTTCAGTGAGTGATGAGGAGGAAGCGGAAGCGGCTAGTGCCACTCAGATGTGGCAGGCGGGTGCAGGGCCACCCCAGCCTCGCCCCCCTCCCCCACCAGAAAATGGCTGGTGGAGGTGCGGCGGCAGCAAGTGTAGCGGGGGGCATCACTTCCCTGCCAATAAGGTAGCCTGTCGCAAATGTGGGAGAGTCGGCCACTATCAGTGAGTGTGTACATTGCCGAAGCAGCCCAGCCCCCCCCCCTCCCCCAGACCACTGTTAGTGTCACGATAGCCAGCGCCGAGTCATCAGCATGTCTCAGGGTGGAAGTGAAGTGTGACAACCCGCCCACAGCATGCGAGGTGACAGCAGTAGCCAAAATGGGCGCACAGGTATGCATAGCAGGATGCTGCCTCATGCGGGGCTTCAGGCTGATTCCGTGAAGTCTACAGGGAGCTACCGTGAGCATTAATCACCTCGCAGGCGGGAGCATACATGTTGTGGGATGCAAGGAATGCTGCTTCAGCGTGTGCGGAAGGTCTGCTGTGGCGACCCTGTACTTCGCTGATGGGGTGCAGCGGCTGTATCTGTCGCTGCAGATGTGCAAAATGCTGGGTGTGGTGCCACATGACTTCCCCAGCATGCCGGCAACCGAAGGGGATGTTGAACAGGTGGAAGAGCCCCAACACCTGCCGGAGCTACAACTCCCCCATACCCCCTGACAGAAGAAAATGTGAACCCTGGAGCACTTCGGACACACCATGTTCTCAGTGAACCACGCTTCCCTGCTGGAGTTGAAAGGGCCAGCCCACCACATTCACCTGCGCCCCTGCCCCAAGCCTTACGCGGTGCACACGCGAGCATCCGTCAGTGTTGGAGTTTGTGTATGCGCAGGAACTTTTCCTGTGAAGCGGGATTCCCGCGCTCTCCCAATCCGTGGCTGGGGCCTGGTGGGCAGACTCAGGTCGCACTAGCGATAGGATGCGCCAATGCCTGGACCTCTTTGAATAAATCTCAAGCTGGCCTCACTGTTTCTGTCTCTCTTCTGGTTCTCACCCCAACAGATGGGATTGAAGTGTATTGGTAGAGGTAGATGGAGAGGGGTAGGGTAGCAAGAGGTAGACCGAAAAAGACCTAGGATGAGGTCATTGAGTGTGACCTGAGGGATAAGGAACTAAATAGGGACGCTGCCAGAGATCGAGCAGAATGGAAAGCCGCCATTAGGTGACCAAGGCTGACACATGCAAGCATGTTGGAGCCTTCAAAAACAAAAATAAAAAATGATGCTGATTTTTTAGCTGATGTGGGGGGGACCTATGCTTTATTTGGCACTTCACTTTATTCAGCTTATTGATTGGCTGAATTACAATGGATAACTGAGAGTTAACTGTACATGTGTTGGCAGACAACTGCAAGCAGAGTGAAACAAGAGTCCTAGGCAAATGTGGAAACGTGCATAGAAAAGCCTGATTGCTTTTGATTGGAGATTTGAATGAAATAGTAGGGAATGTGAAGGTGGACTGAGTAGTTGGTGGGTGGGGTGTGCCTGCTGGATGAGAATGGTAGTGCTCTAGTGGACATTTGTTTGGGAAAGGGGTTGGTGATAGCCATTAGCCTCTTTAGGCACGAAGTGATCCACAGGCATACATGGTGAGTGATGAGGGTTGGGTGGTGAAGGCAATGATTGATTATATGAGTATATGCGTGGATGAGAGAATGGCAAGGTATGTGCTGGATGCGAGAGCATACAGAGGTTGGGGAAGTGGACTCTTTGATCACCACTTGATGGTGATGAAAGTTAAGATACAAATGTTATGGCCATGTACGTGGGTGCTCACACTCAGGTAAGGGTGAATGGAGCTTTGAGTGATGAGTTTCCCGTGAATGTTGGTGTGCATCAGGGGTCAGTTTTGAGTCCCTTGTTGTTTATCATGGTGCTTGAAGCCCTCTCACATGACTTCAGAGAGGGACTCCCATGGGAGATGTTGTATGCTGATGATTTGATGTTGATTGCCGAGAATGAAGGGGAGGCTGAGGAAAGATTTAAGAAGTGGAGAGATGGTATGGGGCACAAGGGCTTAAGGGTAAATGCAGATAAAACAAAAGTGATGATATCTAGGGTTGGTGGCGGTACAATCAGAGGAGAGGGAGAGTGGCCATGTGCAGTTCGCCACATGGGTGTGGGAAGTAATTCCATCTTGTGCAGTGTTTGTGATAAGTGGGTGCACAAGAGATGTAGTGGTATTAGAGGTAGACTGCGAGATAATGCTGATTTCATGTGTGCGGTGTGTCGGGGAGAGCTGGCAGAGATTGTTAGGCGTGAGAGGGTTGAACTTGCAGGTGAGTCTCTTGAGTGTGTGGAGGAGTTGTGTTATTTGGGAGACATGTTATGTGCCGGAGGTGGGGCTGAAGTTAGCTCGGTTGCTAGAGTGAGAAGTGGTTGGAAGAAGTTCAGGGAGCTGTTGCCTCTCCTGACATTGAGAGGACTCTCCTTACGTGCTAAGGGGTCTTTGTATGCAGCATGTGTTAGGAGTGTGATGCTGTATGGTAGTGAGACCTGGGCAGTAAAGGAAGAAGATATTCGCAGGTTTAAACGTACAGAAATGACAATGATTAGGTGGATGTGCAGTGCGTCCCTGCGTGCAAGGCCTGGGGGGGCTGGGTTTACGATAGAAGAGTTGAGAGGTAGGATGGGACTGGAGTGTATTGGTGTTGTGATGAGGAGAGGTAGGCTGAGGTGGTTTGGACATGTGGAGAGGATGGGGGATGATAATTGGGTACAGAGGGTGAGAAGTGTTAATATTGGGGGAGGGGTAGACCGAGAAAGACATGGGACGAGGTCATTAAATGTGACTTAAGGGTTAAGGGACTGAATAGGGAGGCTGCCAGAGATCGAGCAGCGTGGAGAGCCGCCATTAGGTGACCAAGGCCGACACATGCAAGCATGTTGGAGCCTTCAAAAACGAAAACGAAGGGCAGGAGGAAGCAGTCTGTACAAAGAGGGTAGAAAGGTTGGCTGTGGATGAAAAAAAGACAGAATATAAAAGAGAAGTGGAGGAGTGATTGGGTAAATATGATTTGGAGCACATGGGGAAGGTGGAAGGTGTGTGCAAGATATTCACAGAAGAAGTCTGTGCAGAATGTGAAGTGGTGTGTGGGGTGAAGAAAAGGCAAAAGGGGGGTGTAAGGAACAGCATGGTGGAATGAAGAGGTGAGACAAGCTGTGGCACAAAAGAAGAAAGCATATAGTGGGTGGATGGGAAGCAGTGGCGTGGAGGAAGTTGAGAGACGAAATAAGAGCTATACATAGAGAAAAAGAGAGAGGTGACAAGATTAGTAAGAGAGAGTAAGAAGAAAATGGATGAGGAGTTTGGATGGAGTTTGTGTGTCAAGTGGAGGAAATGTAAGAAAATGTTCTGCAAAGAGGTAATGAGAGTTAGACAGGGTGATGAAGAAGGTTGTAAAGGAGTGAAAGATAAAAATGGCAGATTTCTAGTGGAGAAGGGAGAGAAAGCAAACAGATAGAGAGAACACCATAAGAAATGGTTAAACACAGAGAATGAAAGTAATGTGAGAATAATTATGTGGGGGATGGGTGGGAGAAGGAGGGAGATGAGAAGAGAGGAAGAGGTCAGTAGGATGGAAGTAATGGAAGCAGTGAAGAAGGTCAAAATGGGGAAAGCCATGGGAATTGATGGAGTGGGTGGTGAAATGCTGATGCATGGGAGAGAGAGATAGTAGAATGGATATGGAAGATGTGCAGATTGGCCTGGGGAAAAGGTAGAGTCCCAGAGGATTGGAAGTCAGGTACAACTGTTATCCTGCACAAAGGAAAAGGGGAAAAAGAAGTGTGTGGTAGTCATATGGGCATTTGTATTCTTAGTGTAAGGAGTATGTGGTAGGATACTTCTATTGAAATAACAGAGGAATTAGTTGGAGAAGAACAGGGAGGTTTTAGGAAGGGAAAAGGTTATGTAGATCAGATATTTATTCTTAGGTTGTTAGCGGAAAACTTTTTAGAGAAAGGATAGTAGTTGTATGCAGCTTTCATGGATTTGGAAAAAGCATATGACAGAGGGGTTAGACAAGGAAAGTGGAAAATATTAAGAATATATGTAGCAAATGGGAAGCTGTTGAATGCTGTGAAGAGTATGTATGAGGGCGCTTGGGGTGCAGTAAGTGTGGATGGTGTACTGAGTGAATTTTTCTGTCTGAATGTTGGATTGAAACGGATGTTTCGTGTCTCCATGGTTGTTCAGTTTGTACATGGAGGGGTTATGAAAGTGATACAAGGTAGGGCAGTGGATGTTGGAGCAACCCTAATGAGAGAGGACAGTGTTTGGAATTTTCCTCTTCTGTTGTTTGCAGATGATACAATATGGTCAAGTGAAGACGATGGGGAACTGCAAGGCTTGGTGAATGAGTTTGGGAGAGTGTGTAAGAAACAGAATCTAAAGATGAATGTAAAGAAGAGTAAAGTTGTGGTCTTCAGGAGAAATGAAGTCATTGAATACACAGTGAGGCTTAATGGTGAGGAAATGGAAATTGTGAGTTCATTTAATTACTTAGGTAGTGTGATGAGTAAGGATAGAAGTTTAGAGAATGAGATGCTTGAGAGGGTACAGCAGGAAGAATGGTTGCTGGTTCTTTGAAAGCAGAGAAAAGAAATATGTAAGTAAGCTTGAAAGTAAAAATGTCACTGCATGATATTATTGTGATACCAACTAAAATTTATGGAAGTGAAGCTTGAAACTTGTTGGAAGGACACTAGTCAAGAGTGAGAGCAAAGGAGATGAATTATATGAGAAGAGCATGTGGAGTTACATGGAGAGACAGACTGAGAAATGAGGGAGTGAAGGACCGTGGTGTAGTAGCTGTGGATGTGACTGAAAGCGTTAGGAGAAATACAGCGAGGTGGTTTGGCCATGTGGAGTGAATAGAGTGAGAGACTAACAAGGAGAGTTTATGCAATTGAGGTGGAAGAGGGAGAGGGAGGGGGAGACATTATGAGATGGAGGGATGGGGTGGAGAGGTATATGAGAGAGGGAGTGTGTGAGTTAGGGGGAGCGCAGTGTAATGGCAGGGTACAGGACGACATGGAGACGATACGTTTGTGGCCATCCTTTTATGGGATTAAGGCATCTGACTGTAGATAGAGACACATTCAGTAATAGATTCCTTTCCATAATTGAGTAGACTTGTGTGAAAGTAGCAAGATGAAACTAAATATTGCACTAGTAGATTTCAAAGGATAAATGAGAAATTAAATCATGATGTTTTTTGTTACAGGTTGTATTGCCTGAGCTGGCTACAATAAGGATAGTGGCATATGAGGAAGGTGGGAGAGTGTGTTTAGGCCACAGAGTGCTTCCCATTGTTGGCCTCAGACCAGGTTTTAAACACATCAACCTTCGCAATGAAGCTGGGCAACCCCTTGGGTTGGCCACACTCTTTGTCCATGTTAAGGTAATTGTTAGTGTTGGAGAGGGATAAATTGAAGAGGTGATTCAGTATACATGGGTGGCAAAGCTACCTGATTACCGGGTATGCATATATCCCTCTCCTTCCTATCCCCTGAAGGGAGGATGGTGGGCTTTAGAAAAAGGACACCTTCAGCTTGCAACCCACTGGTTTCACATGCAGATGAGCCTGGGACTACAGTATGTTTTTGTTGAATCTGTTTCGAATTCTTATTAGGTACATGGGCATCTGGTGGTATATAATAATTTCAGTTGAAGTGACAGTCTCTTTATACACTTGGGTTCAGAACTGGTATATAATAATTTCAGTTGAAGTGACAGTCTCTTTATACACTTGGGCTCAGAACTGTCAAACGTTATTGGAGGTTTCTCAGTCCTTTAATGCTATCAGGAGTAGGTTGGTCTCCTGCTATAAGTGTTGTGGACTATGGTTGCCCAGCTGTGGGCCATAGGGTAATTTGGAAGCAGCTGTTAGCATTACTAAACCCCATGAACAAAGCCAGGTGTAATATAATAATACTAACCACGGCTCACCATAGCACTTAATTGAATTTTATTTAGAGTACTGTATTATGTCAGTGGGTGTTAATTGTACTGTACTTAAATACTGTAGCATTTGAACTTAGAGTATAGTTCACATATATGTATGACATTAAATTTTATGCATTCAGTTGTTGTGTACTGCCTGTTTGTGCATCATAATAGTTTTTCATACTTTTTGATAAACTGCTATGATCAGCAAGTTAGTTCCAGTTTCATCTTCACTGCCGTACCACCACCTTTGGCTCTCCTCTCCTTTCACTGATCCACCTGGTGAAGCCTACATCTTTTCTATCCTTAATGACCTAGAGCAGCTTGTACAGCACCCTACCCGTATCTCTGACCGCCTTGGAGAGAGTTCCAACATACTTGACCTTTTCCTAACAACTAATCCTTCTGCTTACACTGTTAATCTCTTCTCTCTGTTGGGCTCCTCCAATCATAACCTTATTACCTTAACCTGTCCTATCGCTCCAGTACGGCCTGTGGACCCTCCAAAGAAACGCCGCCTGTGCACTTTGGAGCTGCAGATTGGGAGGCCCTCAGGCAGTACTACTTTGATTTTCCTTGGAATGATTATTGCTTCCATGGCCGGGAGCCATCTGAGTGTGCCTTGCGCATTACAGAGGTTATTCTCTCGGGCATGGAAGCATACATTCCTTTCTCATATCCTCTGACTAATGCAAGAAAGCCTTGGTTTAATCACGCTTGTTCTAATGCTGTCTGCAACAAGGAGAGGGCCTATAAGAGGTACCAGAGCCAACCCACCCCTGAATCACATCCTTTATGTACTGGGTGATTCACGAGTTTCTCCGGAAACTCTGGGAAATGCAAGCTTATGCAATTCTAAGTATAAAATACTCTATAAGTATAGGTATTTAATGTAATAGTTTACAAGTGGTGAAATTTTCAAATCTGACAGATGTGAATGTGAGGCGGCCAGGCTGGTGGCGGTCTTGCTGTGTTGCCAGGTTACTCTATTTTCTTTTAAATTTTGCACGTTTTTCTCGTTCTGAATGAAACTATTCTTTCATTAGTCGTCAGGTAAGTAATCGTTCTACATAGAAAAGTATGTCACTTTAAAGTAACAAATAAATCTACTACTGAAGGAGTAAACATGGCAAAGATGCAATACCAGTGATACTCAGATCATCAGACTGACAGTTTCCCGCCAAGTGCTAGCGAGTGTGGTAGGCCTATTTATTACAGGGGCGGTTTCACCCACATTTTGCTTCAATGCCATTCACTTTTACAAACGTGGTGTATGCAGATATGATTTTTATCTATGGGTTCTGCAATAGCAACGCTGAAGCATCAGCAAGAGAATACAGACGGAAATATCCAAACAGGAGCCCAGATGCAAAAGTGTTTTACCACGTCTACATGGAGAGGCAAGTTGAAGTACGACGCATAGTAGGAATGGTACACCGCAGCCCTAGCATCAGTACAAGAAGAATTTCATCCCGACTTTGTGTTCCACACGCGAAGGTATGAAGGACATTAAAGCGGGAAGGTCTGTACCCATATCACATAAAACAAGGTTAGGATCTACAACCGGGAATTCTGCTCAACGACCTTATTGCTGTACTTGGCTAGCAGATCATCCTCAGCTGTGCAAGTACATTTTATACATTGATGAAGCCATATTTACCTGCAGTGGATCACATAATACTCATAATGCACATTAGTGGTCAAAAGAAAATCCCAAGGAGACAGCTGAATGGAACTTTCAACACCGATTTTCAGTTAATGTGTGGGGCGGTATGATTTACAACCAGCTGATGGGACCTCATATCTTTGAAGGGAGGCATACAGGAGATGTCTGTGTTAATTTTATCAGAGATGAACTTCCCTTGTTACGTAAAGATGTGCCTCTGAAGACACGGCGACGTATCATTTTTCAACATGATGAGGCGCCTCCCATTCACATCTGTCAGATTTGAAAATTTCACCATTTGTAAACCATTACATTAAATACCTATACTTATAGAGTATTTTATGCTTAGAATTGCATAAGCTTGCATTTCCCAGAGTTTCCAGAGAAACTCGTGAATCACCCTGTATTTCTGCCCGGAACCGTGCTAAGTCTGTTCTTCACTCTGCTAAAAATGATTTCATTTGTGCTAAATGTTCTCAACTCTCCAACTCAAATTCTTCTCGCTCCTTCTGGCACCTTGCCAAAAACCTTTCTAACAACTTTACCTCAGCATCCTTCCCTCCTCTTTTCTACTCTGATGGCTCTGTAGCTATTTCTTCTACTATTAAAGCAGATCTCTTCGCTCAGACTTTCTCCTCCAATTCCACCTTAGACAATTCCGGTGCTATTCATCCATCACTTCCCCCCCTCTGACTTCCTCTTGACTGACATTAAAATTTCTTCAGCTAATGTATTTTCTGCCATCACTGGCCTCAATAGTAACAAGGCATATGGGCCTGATGGAGTCCCTCCTGTTGTCCTCAAAAACTGTGTTTCTGTGCTTACACCCTGCATAGGTAAACACTTTCGCCTTTGTCTATCAACTTGTACCTTTCCTTCTTGCTGGAAGTTTGCTCACATTCAGCCTGTCCCAAAGAAGGGTGACCATTCCCAACCCTCTAACTTTCGTCCAGTTGCTTTAACATCCTGTGTCTCAAAAGTTTTCGAGTCAATTCTTAACAGAAAAATTTTAAAGCATCTTTCCTGTCACAACCTTCTGTCTGATCGTCAGTATGGGTTCTGTCAGGGATGCTTCACTGGCGATCTTCACACCTACCTTTCAGACTCCTGGTCATCCTCATTTCGGGACTTTGGCGAAAGCTTTGGCAATGCACTTGACATCTCAAAGGCCTTCGATCGAGTCTGGCATAAATCTTTAATTTCCAAACTGCCCTCCTACGGTTTCTATCCTTCTATGTGTGCCTTCATCTCTAGCTTCCTTTCTGGTCGTTCTATAGCCGCTGTTGTAGACGGCCATCGTTCTTCTCCTAGACCTATCAACAGTGGTGTTCCTCAGGGCTCTGTCCTATCACCAACTCTCTTCCTTTTATTCATCAATGACCTTCTAAGCTGTACATCTAACCCTGTCCACTCATATGCTGATGATTCCGCCCTTCACCTTTCCATTCGGTTTCTGCAACTTCCATCTCAGCAGTTACTTCAACAAAAAAGGGATGAGGCTATGGCACACCTAATGTCTGACTTGGCTCATATCTCTGATTGGGATAAAAATAATCTTGTTATTTTTAATGCATCAAAAACTCAGTTCTTACACTTATCAACCCAACAAGGTCTTCCTCAGGATTACCCACTAATGTTTAATAATGAACAGTTATGTCCTGCATCATCCTTGAACATGCTTGGGGTTTCATTCTCTCGGGTTTTGTCTTGGAAAGAACATATTACATCTCTTGTGAAATTTGCTTCCAAGAGATTAGGTGTGCTAAGCCGATTCCGTACTTTCTTTACCCCTGCACAGTTGGTGACCTTGTACACGGGTTTTATTCGCCCGTGTATGGAGTACAACTCTCATGTGTGGCGTGGCTCCCCACGTGCAGCTCTTCTCAATAGGGTGGAGTCAAAGGCTTTTCGTCTCATTAACTCTCCTTCTCTTACTGATTCCCTTCAACCTCTGTCTCTTCGCCACACTGTTGCATCTTTATCTCTCTTCTATCGCTACTTCAACAGTCACTGTTCCTCTGAACTGTCTGCTTGCATACCTCCACCTCTACGACAGGCACGTAGTACCCGTGTGGCAACAAACTCTCATCCCTTTTCTGTCCAGCTCTCTAATGCAAGAGTTAACCATTACTCCCAGTCCTTCATTTTTGCAACTGGTCAACTCTGGAACTGTCTTCCTCTGTCTGTATTTCCTACTTCCTATGATCTCCAGTCTTTCAAACGCAGTGTGTCCAGGCATCTCAAAATTAACTGATCTTGAATTGGCTCTCTTTTGTTTTGTTTTTTTGCTTTTTCTTGGAAGGAACAGTATGCAGGCCTGTGGCCTTTGGTTCCTTCTTCCTTGCATTAAAAAAAAAAGAATGTTGTACAGTATAACTTTCTTGCTATGCTGAGATGTTATCAGTTTTTTAGTGTTTCTGTTTTGACATTTTTGGTACAGAATTCTTTAATAGTGTCAGAGGCACATGAAATTGACAATAGAATGCCTATTATTAACCCGCCCTGTACCGATTAATTTATTACGAAACCCACCCCCAAAACCCGACAAATTTTCAATTTGTTGTTGTTGTTGTTGCTAAAACCTCCATTTTTTATGAGAAACATTGAAAATTCATAGAGAAATTGCCCACCTGAGCTTAAAAATGCCCAATACAGGTAACAGTACCCTCACCTGGCTCATGCTGTATGGGGGGCCTGGCTCCAGAGAAAATGGTAATATGGGAGGGGTAACTATTTCAAACCACTCATAATAGGTATTTATTTATTTATTTATTTGGTATGAATTTATATGTAGTACATGAGTATATTAGTTTTCACACAATAATATAGGCAATATAAGCATTGTTCACTCACCAAACACATCAGATTACCACACCTACTTTGGCAATGTTACCTCCTCATCACTTCTGTTCATTACTAACTCTGGTGCCATGTAATCTTTGTCCTCCACATTGGAAATCACTTTCGCCTTGAATTTTATGATTGGAGAGACCGTGGTGTCACATCTCTTTACTGGCCAGGTGACTGCTAACAGGTGAGTTGCCGAGAAAATGGCATGCCCCCGGAGTGGGGGGTTACACAGGGTCTGGCAGTGTCCCTGCCTGGCTGGGGGTAGAGGAAGGTCTCCCACATATACCTACCAAAAATCCCCCGCAAACTTGAAAAATGTGCAAACGACGGTCCTTTCAATTGCGGAACATACGATGCATGTCGCGGGGACTGAGCTTGAAAAAAAATTTGCAGCGTGCATCGTACATCATGGGGACTGGGTGGGTTAATACAAATGGGATATTACAGCTTATTTTCATTTCATGGTCACTTGGCTGACATGTAGGAGAGACTTGTTTAAATAAAAAATTTGCTGAGTATACTTGCTCAAATGTGCTGAAAGGCATATAGAATAGAAGATGAATTAAGGATGGATTTTGTTGTACAATGTTCATATTTTTGTGTGTTCTCAGTGTGTGTGTGTTTTTTTTAATTTCCTAATTTTACCAAGTTATAGCATTATGCAGCCATTATGACTCCAAAATTATTCCTTTCAGAAACACACTGCTTGAAAAAATAATGCACTAACATTCTGTAAGGAAAAGCTGACATATGTTTGAAGAGAAATATACTCTCCTGCAATTGTCACAATTAGTGGTGAACTGAGGTGGTAAGTGCCTGGGTGCATGCTATGGGACCCATATGAGATACCAAATTGGAGAAATTTCCATGGGATTCATCATGTAGTTTCTGTTTGCACCAACTAAAACAGTCCCACCAACAGTTTGAGCCCAGTGATGTTTATGGCATTGATCAATGCTTCTGGCAGTGAAAAGGCTGATGGTCAATTCCATAGTGCCATAGTTTTTTTTTTTTTTAAACTCAGAGGAATATCTTCAATGAAGCTTTGTAAAGGATGACATGTTTAGTACTGAATAATTGTGTTTAACCCTTTCAATACAGGGACCTTTCCTTTTTCATTTATTATTTTTACCACCAGATGATTTTATTCATACTCAGATATGACTTCTTCTACAGTACTAAAATGGTAAGAAACAGTCTCTGTAAACTTCTTCAGTATTTGTTGTCTTTTTCAGTTGCCACCATCAAACATTTTTATTCAGCATAGGAAAGACCTCTCAGACTGAGAGGGTTAGAAGTATAAAATGTAGAACATGATCATTGTGATATCATGATGCAGGTTGGAGACTACGTGCCGCATGGGCTAAGTGACTTTGCTGAGGCTTTGGCAAACCCCATCAAGTATCAGAGTGAACTAGAAAAGAGGGCACAGCAGCTCTCAGTCTTCCAGGATGATGCTGAGTTGGAGGTAAGGCACAGTCTTAGAAGCAAATAAGGATAGGTTTAGTGAAATGCATTAAGAATTAGGTACAGAATTGTACATAATGATAAATGTTCCTTTAAGTATTAGACTCATTTTTGGGTGTTCAGTGTCCTTCACCAGTATACATCTTCCAGCAATATTCTGAGTTTGAAGTCAGGTCTTGGTTTTAAATAATAAGAGGCAAGGAGATATCAAGACATATAACTGAATAATGAACAAGTAATTTCTATACTCTGTATAAGATCTGCAACAAGACTTCCTAATTTTGTAGCTGTGCTGCAAATAATCAGTCAGTCGTTTAGTCAGTGAATCAGTCATTTGGTTCCATGCTTCCTTAAAAAAAAAAAAAAATCCCCATATTAAGGTTTGCCGTAATACAGCTGACATTTTCTGTGGACAGAAAGCTAAACCATGTGCCAATGCCAGCTAATTACTTACCAGCATATGCTGGGAACCATTGGGCTGAAAAAAATAAATAAATAAATAAAAAGTAAATCTGTAGTGAATAGTAAAATTTGTGTGTTCAGTGTTATAGTTTCAGCTTGGACAGCTTTGACTGTATGTACTTGTGGCTGAATGTTTCCTGCCAGAGATTGATGATTTTGTGGCTATAATTGGTTTGTCTTCACATGAGGAAATAGGGACCCTTCCATAAGTTGAAGGCAGTCAGACTTCCTTGAACACTGGTTTTGTCATTATAGTTTTTCTTAATCGCTGTCTAATTATATAGATATACTCTACATATATATATATCTATATTTATATATAGATATATGTCGTGGCCGCGC
>JAGKTI010008116.1:24326-34612 GCA_018397915.1 Birgus latro | reverse complement strand
CAACAGAAAGAAGAAGAAAGGAGTAGAAAAGTGGAGAAAAATAAATAAAAAAGAGTAGAGAAGATAGCAGCAAAAACGGTAAGGAAATAGAGGAAACGAAGCAGAGAATGGACTACGAGAGGAACACGAAGAAAGGAAAAGAACGAGATAAGACAAGGAGATAAGGAAACATATGGAGAGAAGAATATGATAACACCTCCATTTCCTTATTAAAATCTTTGGAAATATTTGTTCTGTCTCTAAGGCCAATCCAGACAAAAAAAAACTGTATTTCCTAATGCCTTTTACCCGGTGACCAGTTCTACAGTTATATCGAATATCGACCAAAAATAAGTCAACCCCTGTCATTAGCATTTTATTTTAGTTTCAATGCTGCAGTTTTATCTTTCTGTTTACATATCTTCGATTCGCTGTCCTCATTTCATTTGTCTATCTTATTATATTTCTGTTTACTTATATCACTTTACAGTTCCCATATTCTCTCTCTGTTTACCCCACTCATTTATCTCTACTGACATATCCAGTCCTCATTCCCCCGGTCCTCCACGCCTCCTTTTTAATCTTCAAGCTTCCTTACATTTATCTTCTTCACCATCCTCTTTATAGTCAATATCTTTTTCTGGCCTTTCACACGGGGCTTCCACTCTCAGACCAACTCACGTCTATTCTGGCCTGACAAAGATCCCTCACTTCTTTCAGCTTGGGTGATGTCCAAGTGTGGTTAGCCTGGAGAGCCGATCTGACTCATATCAAGGAGACTCATTCCCACCTCATATCTAAGTCCCTCGAATTTTGTGCAACCACGACTTAATATTACTGTTGCTTGAGTGACCCAGTTCCGTTAGATATAAACTAGCTAACTATAACTCACTTAGCCTATTTCATTTCATCAGCCTAGTCACATCTCGCTATTTTCTTGCCCTCCTTTGCTTCATACCCGCATATTCACTCACGTATATACTGCACCCTCTCGACATTCTGTTTATAATTATCCAGCCTACTTCATACTGACCTTCCATGCTTCCTCCCACACTCAGGGTCCCATGCTACGTGACATAGGAGGCTCCGTAACAACTCTTCCTTAGCGATTTATTTTATTATGCTTTAATTTTCACTTGTATGCTGTTTATATCGGACTGGTAACGAGTTAGTTTGTTTCAATAATATACAGAAGGGTACAGTGCTATATGTAGAGTAAATCGCTAAGGAGGAGATGTTACGGGGTTTCCAAAGCCACATTGTTTAAGACCCTAGACTCACTCACATATACTCCTTTCACATTTCTATTCACAGTTATTCCTCCCTAAATTAAATCAGGTCATCCGGTGGTATAAACTGATTGGAAAAGAAGGCCTGGTTGTGAGGATACTAACACGCCTCTTCCTTTCTTAATATAGGAAAAATAAAGTATGATAATAAAAATAACGAAAAGTAAAAAACAAACAGCGTGAGAAAAATAAAAACTGAATAACTAGGAAGAAATAAACGGAGGACCAGAAAAAAAAAAGTAGACAAGAAGACAAGAAAATAATGAATAATAAAAAATAGTAAGAGTGTACTGAACTGAAAGAATAATAGTGAAAAAACGAGCAAGAAACAAACGATGAAGCAAAGTAAGAAAGCGAGAAATAACGGGAGATATAGACCAAGCGAGTGAGTAAAGTGGATGGCGTGATGTATTGATGAACCGAGGCGGGGAGACTGTTTGCATTGCTTGGTGGGGGAGAGAGGGAGGGGAGAAGGGCAGGGAGTGAGAAGAGGCAGAGGGGGAAGAGGGAGAAGGATCGGAAAAGGAGGGGGAGAGAGAGAGAGAGAGGAAGGTAAGAAATGTGGTGGAGAGAGGGAGAGGGAAGGAATGGGGAATTGGGAGAGGGAAGGAAAGAAGAATAAGAAAGAATGAGAGAGGAAAAAAGAAGGAAGGAAGAAGGTGAAGGAAAAAGAGATGGGGAAAGCAAAGAAAGGGAAAGGGAACATGGTAATAATAAAAATAATAATAATAATAATAATAAGAGTAATAATAATAATAATACTGATATATAATTGATACACATACCATCATCCATTATCACCACTCATCATCACCATCACCACCACTATACCACCAACAATTTCGTCACCATCATCATTACCAAAACCACCACTATCATCACCACTGCCTTCAGCCATTATCATCACCACCACCACCATTATCACCACCTACACTAGCACTAAATATATATCACCTTCCATCACCTCCATTATCACCAACACTGAAACAACATCCATCACCGTCACCCCTATCATCACCATATCACCACCGCCGCTACTGTCACCACCACAGCCTTCACCACTATCACCACCTGTTCTTTATGGGGCCTGTATCACCATCAGTGTGCTATTTTTCCTCAGCACAGCCACAGCCTTAAGTTTACAATAACCAACTTTAGCATAACCTACCCTTCCACAACCAGCATCAGAAAAGACGTGTTTTATCCAAGTCTAGAACAGTGAACAGTTTGGTTATCTGAATATCGGTAAAGCTGACTTCATTGGTTTTCCGCACGACCCAGCGACATGGGGAAAAAAAAAAAAAAAGGCTAAAACTATTACGCCAATCCAGAATGAGTGACCTTCAACATGTTTTCAGTATGAACGATTGGTATTAGCACTGAAGTGGCGACATGCGAAGATGTGTGGCACGTAGGAGAACTGCTGGGTCTTAAGTGGAAGGACCATCAAATATAGCATGACGAAAATCAGACACTAAAAGAAAAAATTAAAAAAAAAAAATCGAGCCACAACGACCACGACCCCCACCCCCACCTAAGGCTCCCTATTGCCAGTCTGTCCATTATTGTAACAACACTGTGGGTGGTGATGGTGGTAGGTTCCAGATGCTGCTCTGCCTGACTCCATCCTGGTGTGGTTGGGGGTGTAGGTGTATGTGTGGGTGTGGGTGAGAGGGTTAATATGTCAGTAGGGTTGTGTGTACCATAATTGTGAGAGTGGTAGGGAAGTATGTGAGAATTTTGTGTATGTAAAAGTAGGTGTGTGGGTGTAAATGTGATGACAGTAGGTAAAAACTATGTGTGAGTGATGAAGAGGGTGTGGCAGCAAGTATGTGGGTGTAATTGGGTGGATTTAGGAGGATGGACGTGTGAGAGGGGGGGTGTGGATGTGAGTGTGGATGCATGTACTGTGTGTTAGAATTTAATGTGGAGACAATGTGTGAGGGTGGCTTGGTGTGTGTATGTGTATGTGAGGGTGAGGGATGTGAGGAAGATTAAAAATTGAGGGTGTTAGCCAGGGTGGGAGTGGGCGTGGGAATCGAGGTGTGTGTGTGGAGGGTGGAGGATGGGTGGGCGGGCTGGTGGGTGGGTGGGATGGGGTGGGGGGCGTAATGGGTTGGGTGTAAACAGTGTTATCTACAGCGTCCCCGGGTCCCATTTGTCGCACCCACCAACACCACCACCCTGAGAGAGAGAGAGAGAGAGACAACGCACACCCTCCGTTTTATACTAGCTGAATTGATTACAAAGACCCTGACTGCAAAAGTTTAATACGATACGAGAGATAGAGAGCGAAAGAAATGACACTTCTTTATCAGGAATGTCTTTAGATTCACAGTAAAGTTCCCCATGACGTAATAACTCTCCCCATCACGTAAGAAAGTTCCCTATGACGTAAGAAACTCAAAGGGAGAAACCCAGTGAACTTAGCTGAACATAAGGCTGATTAGACTTTTATTTTGGGTTTTTAAGACTGGTGGTGGATCAGTGGGGATTATACTGAACGTTCTAGGATCCAAGACTTAATGCCTTCACATCGAGGACGTAAATTTTGCTTTAATACTGCTGCATGTGAAGGCGGTTTTATTCAGCTCGTGGGACTTTTAAAACTGGATGGTCAATTATTTCTTCAGCACCAGAGATCTTTTTTTTAAGTTTAATCAATCGTATAGTAGAAGCAAGAAAATAATATTACTGATGGACGCGTAAAGTGGGAATTAAAGAAAAAGCTCAGTACCGTACCCTACCCTACCCTACCCTACCCACCCTACCTTTCCTCTCATATTACTTAACCCTGTTCTCCTCTACTCTACCCTGTTCTCTGCTTCCTGTCGTGCATATTCATATAGTAATCCATCCAGTCCTGCCATATCCTATCCTTCCCTACCTATCCTACCCTACGTAGCCATATTCCATCCTACTCATCCTTCCTACTCTACCCTTTCTACCCTTCTTTTTTCCTCCTTTCCTTCTCCTACTATATACTCTTCTCTTTTTTCCCCTTGCTTCTCCTGCTGCCCTTCCTTTCCCTGCCCCACCTACCCTACCCTGCCGTCCCCAGTGTATAGCGGCTTTATCAGGGAGGGTTTCTGGTGCCTGTATTTTGGGTTTCATTGGGAGAGATAAGGGAGGCAGTCACCGTCGCTACCCATAACCATTTCCGCCCCTTTAAACCCATTCCTAGGGGCATGGGGGCAGGGGGTGAGGCTGGGGTCAGGTAAAGGGGTGGGGTACTGGGTAGGGTAGCTGTACGTAGGGAGGCAGGGTGGGTGTGACGTGGGTAGAGGGTGGGCTATGGGTAGGGACAGTGGGTGGGAGAGGGGTGTACAGTGGTGGGCACTGGGTGAGGCAAGGGCGGGCATAGTGTGGGTAGGGAAGTAGAGAGGATGTGACATGGGTAAATGTATGAGGTAAGGATGGTGCAAGGGTGGGGTAAGAATGTGGAGGGAGGCGAAGCATGTATGAGGCAGAATGGGTGAATGGAATAGGTAGGTATGAAAGAGTACGGAGATGGGTAAGAGGTGTAAGTGCCTGGGGGAGGGGAGATATAGGGAAGTGAAAAAGAGTGAAGTTGAGGTTAGACTCTGGATGGAATATGGGTGTGGCAGGTCATATGCTGCGGGTGTATGGGTGAGGTGTTGACGAGAAGGAATTTGGAAAAAGGCTGAAGCATTTGGGATGGAGGAAACATGTGCCAGCGATTCAACAGGAAGATGAGGAATAAAAGTGTAAGAGGTAGGAGGGCAAGTGGGGAAGTTCGGTATGAGTAGGTAAGAAGATGGGGTGCAGATGGACACTGGGAAAGGTAACAGGGCTGAAGGTAGGGTAGAGGTAAGCATGATGGGGGTGTGGATAGCAGCAGCGAGGCAAAGTAAAATTGGCAAGTGGTACAGTATAAGTGGGTATGGGGGTAGGATCTGGTGGAGTAGGATGAGGGAAAAACTGGTGGGCAAAGATGTGGGAAAGAATTAGCGCATAAAGGTGAAGAGGTGGGACAGACTGGAATAGAGAGGCAGAGTAGAAACAGCAGATGGTGAAGTCTAAGTGAGTATGAATCTTGGGAGTGGAAGGCAAGGAAGGAGGTATTGGTCGGCAAAGTAATGGGTTAGTAGTAATAATGGGGCATTGGTGAGCAGGGAGGTGGGACAGATTAAGGTTTCTTTCTACATAAAAGAGGATCCTATGGCCTGCGAAAATTGTCTCTACTAAATAATGTTGGACGAAACAGAAACCATAATCATGATTCCTTCATTTCCAGGTATTAAGTCACACTGTGTATAAAAGACTGGAGATCACAGGCAGTGAAAAAAATATATTAAGACACGGGAAGAAGGGTAGAAACATCCAGAGAGTAAATCTTCCTAGGCATGAAAGAGGTGGGTGTGTACGAAGGCAGGCAGCGCAATGCAGAGGAATGGGTGTATGAGCAAGCGTGCAGATAAACAGGAGGTGAAAACAAATAATACCAGGCAAACGAAAGAGATTAAAAATAAAATTATTGAGTGAACAAGAGTGAAGTACGCAATAATAAATTACGGAAATGGGTATGGTACTTAGATGAGGCAGGAAGGACAGGGAGGAGAAAGGCTGACGGATGAAAGTATGACAATGTAGGGGTTGAAAAGGACTGGTCAGGACAGAGCCGGGGAAAGCAAGACATTGTGGGGACGTACAGGACAGGACAGGCCGGGACAGGACAGAGGTAGAATACTGGATACGGCAGGGCAGAGTAGAGGTAGAAAAAAAACAAACGATAGGTCAGGGCAAGGTAGATCAGGGCATGGCAGGGAAGGGATAAAGTAAAAGAAAACAGAGGGATAAGGAAGGCAGGACAAAGTAGGGCAGTAATGGGTGGGGCATGGCAGCGCAGAGCAGGGAGGACAGGGGACGAGTAGAAAAGGACATCAAAGGTCAGGGCAGAGTAGGACAAGACATGGGAGGGCAGGGGTAGATCATAGCAACGCAGAACCGCCAGGAGAAAAAAGCAAGACACGGCAGGATATGGCAAAGACAAGGCAGGGAAAGGCATAGCAGGGCAGGAGAAGGCAGGATAGGGATACAGTAGTGCTGAGCAGAGGGGTAAGGAGGGCAGGACAGGGCAGGGTAAGACAGGGCAGAGGGGTAGGGAGGGGACTGGACCTGTCGGAAGCCGGGTAAGGACCTTTTTAGCCGTGTTATTTAGAAGGGGCAGCTTGTAGTGTAGGGGTCCACAGGGAGGCAGGTTAGGGCACTTTTACGGCTGGTGGAGAAAGAAAGACCCTGATACCGTATTTAAAAACATTCTTGAACTTAGAATTCATATACAGTTATTTCGTATACTCTGCCTTTACTTACACAGATTTCGTGCACTTCACAACTGAACTGGAGTGAATATTTATGAAAAAAAATAAGAAAAATCAAACGAATTATCAAAATACCAAACGGTCATGGAGAATTATGTATTTTGCAAATGAATTAAGATCCATAATAAATACGGACCCTGTGTTACCCTCAGCCTCTCGACTGTTCGTGGCCTTATCTCGTGTAGAAGTGTAGAGTGGTGGGCAGGGGGGAATAAAAGCCACTGGAATCGCCCACAATACTCAAGTGACCGTGCAGGAGAAAATATGTGAGCCTCTGGTGGCTTCTGTCTAAGCTGCTCTTTAATGCAAACTATATGCTGAAAGTCTGCAAAAGCTGTTCTTTCCACAAGAAAGATGAACCTTTATCAGGGTCACCTCTGTATCTGGTCATAATGGGAATAATAACATGTTCATCATATATAAACGTAAAGACATACTGAGGAACGCTTTTATAGAGTTGACCAGTCGTGTGAAGGAAGAATTAAAGATATTTGTTAAGTTCTCCATTAAAGAACTGGGCAGAAGCGTAATGTGTGTAGGTAGAAGATCGCTGCGTGTCCTTCGCAATGGGATACGCATGAAAGGTTCAAAGTTCAGATATTCTGTGGTAATAGTAGTGTAGAAAGTGAGGTAACATTGGATAGTTCTCAAGGAATAGTCATCACCTCTCTCTCTCTCTCTCTCTCTCTCTCTCTCTCTCTCTCCTACTATACTCTTCACCTCTTCTCCTCCTCTCACCAGCCTCTCCTTCTCTATTACTAATAAAACCAGCTCTTGTTTTTCAAAGTTATCAGATATCCCCTAAAACAATGACTCTCTTTTACACCAATTTGCTTTCACGTGCTTCTCTTAACAGCCCGATGTGTTTGCTCTTTACGTTAATAGTCTTTGATGTCTCCATTAATCTCTTCAGTGCCATGACACCTTCTATATTCTGACTGTTGAAGGATCACGCATATTCTGTTCATTAACCGGGCGTAAAAATGTCATTCCGCCACCATGAATACTGTGCTGTGACAAGACGTTTATCCTGGAATATCCTTATCAAGAGGAAGTGCTATGGAGATGACGCAGAGCTAAGGTATTGTCCTACTTTACAAATCTGCAACGGGAATCAAGATGCATAAAGCGAACATTTGTGCCTGATTAAAATGAATGATCTACAGTATAATTCAGTTTAACGAGAACCTTTCACACTGAAACATGAACAATGACATTACAAAAAAACTACATTGCTTTCTTCAATCTAATAGTTGATATAAATAAACTGAAACGAAGGATACCTTTAGGATTAAAAAAGACAAAGATTTGTAGTGACAGAAAGCAAAGAAGTCTAAGATGCATTTCTGACAGTGAGAATATGCTTTAACTTCCTTGGGGCAGTTACTTTTTACAAGGCTATCCCATGTCACTATATCCACCTCATGGGAGACCTCTCGTAGTGAAAGAGTTTAACCCTATAAGGCTGGGATGTGTCCATAAGTTGCCCTAAATCTACTGACGGCAGCTACACTGTTCACTTTATCTACGGAAAACTTGCCATCTCTTGTAGAAAGTGATTAACACAAGAATATGGTGCTAGTCATGAAAAAGTACTATGGAAAGCTTGTAAAGCCTTAGTTATTATCTTAGTTTGCCACCGAGCTACAGGAAATAAGCTGCAAAAGGTCGAAAAATCCCGCTAAGTTAGAGTGAATAAAATATACAGTAATAGCCTAAGCCGCCCCATCCATTCTACAAAGGTTAGTCGAAAATACACCGTGCTTATATTTCCACAATATTTCTCATGACGGCGAAAACAAAAATAAGCATAAAAATCTAAAAATACAAGTAAAGAACTGAGGAAAGAAAGGCAAACTGATGGAAGATTTCTCTATTATGAAACAAGCCAATGTCCATCAGTTAAAACAATATTATGCAAAACTTCTTAAAACAGCAGAAAACTTGTTGATGATGATTATATGAGAGAGAGAGAGAGAGAGAGAGAGAGAGAGAGAGAGAGAGAGAGAGAGAGAGAGAGAGAGAGAGAGAGAGAGAGAGAGAGAGAGAGTCTTAGGTGTACCCAGAGAATGAGGAAGGACGTGGTGAAGCAAGATGCAGATGAACAGACAATTTGATAAATAAAATGAATGAGCAAGTAAACGTGCGAAGAATTATTTAGCGAAGGTAGAGAGGTGAGTAAAAAAACTGGTAGGGAGAGAGAGAGAGAGAGAGGAAATTTTAAAGACAGATGAAGCAATGAAAAGTAAGAAACAGGCAAGGTAAGGTGTGACGAAACGAGAGAGAGAGAGAGAGAGAGAGAGAGAGAGAGAGAGAGAGAGACAGAGAGAGAGAGAGAGAGAGAGAGAGAGAGAGAGAGAGAGAGAGACAGCTATCCCCCAAGGTCCTGTAATATGATCCCCGCCTTATCTGTGGCAGAATACAGAGATGGGAGGCGTCTAATTGTCTGCCGCTGTTGTTTGTGTTTATTGTTTATATTTATACCTCAAGGGGGGGCTATGACTCGTCCCCGGGGCTTTGTAATGCCTTTTTTGTATCCAGCTAAATTAAAGTTCTATTTCTAAGTCTATCTCTTGATTCCTACTTTCCTGTCGGAGTTGTTTCTCTTTTTTTCTTTTTAATTTTTTTTTAGTGTGATGATTTCCCCATCCACCACCCATTTTTTTTATTTAGTGTGATTATGATTCGGATTTTATTTGCAGGCCCTTCAGTGTTTTATTTTACAGGCGATTTTTCTTCTCATTTTGCGGCTTAACCTGATGATTGTAATATATTTCTGACATCCACCGAATTAGACAGATAGCCTAGATGGACAGACAGATAGACAGATTTAGAGATGGATGGAGGGACAGACAGACAGACAGACAGATAGCCAATGTAACGAGAATGCAATTACGACGGAGGGTAATGTAGGATGGAATAAAGGACAGTGAGGAAACATAAGGTGAAGGATAAAGTGACGCAGAATGGAGTGGGACGGAAGGGAGAATAGCTGTGATGAGTCATTAGTAAAGAGCAAGATTGTGACTAAAGACGGATTTAGATGGAATGAAAGACTGAAACTGCGACCAGATATTGTAACACGGGTTGAAAAAAAAAATGGATCGAAATGGAATGAATGACTGCACATGATCTAGTGTAAAGCATAAAAATTTGTCGAAACACGAATGAAAGATTTGGTTTGACCTGGGAGAAAGAGGAAGAGAGTGATGAAGGATGGAACGAGAGGAAATGGAGTACTGTGGAAGAGTCAAGATAAAGAGGAAGTGAGAAAGATGAATCTGTATGGAAAAAAGACGGCGTTTACGAAAAGGAGTGAAAGAAAGTGATGCAGGACAGAAGGAGATGAAATTAAGAACCGTGGCACAGTCAAGATACAGAGGAAGAGTTAGTGACGAAAACCGGAACTGGAAGGAATGAAGGATCGCAGCTTAGACAGGATAAGGTTGCAAGGAAGTCTCCCTGTCACGCGCTTTATGGATGTGGCGCGGAATGTGGCGTCAGACTTATGATATTTCCTTTCCCTTTTTTGGTTATCAGTGAGTGAGAAGGAAAGGGAAGTCAGAAAGGAAAAAAAAATAGAGATGGATTAAAAAAAAAAAAAAAAAGAGAGAAAAGGAAGAAGACAGACTGTGATATATGAGAGAAAGGAAATAACGGAGGATCGAGAGTGGGG
>JAGKTI010008116.1:0-13502 GCA_018397915.1 Birgus latro | reverse complement strand
GAAGGTGAGAGTGAGGAGGAATGAAAATTAGGGTGAAAATGAGGATGAGAGGGAGACAAAAAAAAAAAAAAAAAGTGTGTACTGAGTAACGAAGAATGTAAAGCAAGTCATTGAAGTTACTCTATGAAAATGCAAGCTTTCCCCTCCCTCCCCCCCCCCCTTTTCTATTGATTTCAGGGCAACTTCAGCCTGCACTTGATCGGATTCAGGTTCTGATAACCTGGCTGCGAGGACGACGACGACGACGACGACGAACATAGTAACCTAAAAACAAAATGTTGCGAATACTCTGTAACAAATATGTACAATTCATAAACAATATGCTTACAGTCCTTTTATACCACGAAACACAAATAAGAAATAGCATCCTCCTCCTATTGTTATCTTTTACATTTTTGTCTATTGATGCGCACGTGCCTCCTCGTAGCCAGCCATTCACGACCCGGCAACGCTCCCTGACTCCACCCACAACTTTTCTCAGCCAATCACAACGCGCGTTTTTGTTATTAATCGTTCTTAGGGATGGTTTCGCAACTTGACTTCGCTTCTACTGATAAGAATTGAGAATTTGGAGGGTATATAATATTGACTGAAGGTCTGTATCGGCGAAACTTGGCACAGAAAGGACATTACGGGCGTTATCGCGAGACTGCATTAAGCGAGCCTTCTGGTTTCAGCCATTACCGTGCGATGGTGTTCCAATCCCTCAGCCAAGGAAATAGTTCTGACTCGTACACTTCCTTACATCCGGGTTCCACTAATTAATATTCCTCAGAATTCTATATACACTGATATTTATTACTGTACAGGTGTATGCATGGCTACTGGGTGAGATCACTGGGTTTGAAAATATATTTGGTGCGCCTTCATGAGAGAGGGCGAGAGATACGAACGCAGCCCTGGTGGCAAGGGACATTAAGGACGACTGTCAAACATTTTAGCACCACAGCCACCTGCAGATTTATGCCCGCCCTCTGTTTATATCTTTATTCTCCGGCTTATGGCACACCGAGATGAGTTGGGAAAGGGATGGTGGCGGGTGGGGATGGATAGGAAAATTTAGATGTGGTGGAGGAAAGATGAGACAGGAAATGAGTATGAAGGAGAAAATGTGGCACTGGAGAGCGGAAGGACTGGATGAATGGGGTAAAGAAAGGGTGGGATTGTAAAGGGGTGATAAGGGATAAGGAAGAGGAGAGTACATGAGAAAGGTGTGGTGAGTGGGCAGAGAGAGAGGGGGGGGGGGGGCCAAGGGGGGGGGGGGAAAATTGGGGGGGAAAAAAGAGGGGGGGAGGGACCAAAGAAAGATGAAGAAGGGGGGGGGAGGAAAGAGGGGGGAGGGAACAGAGATGTAAGTGTGGATGGGTGGCTGGAATGTGATAAGGGAAGACGGGAGGCTTGGTGAAATATGAGGAAATCTTAGAAAATCCAGGAACTTTAACGATTTAGACATACAATCAATACTAAAAATACTAATACAATTTTATAATCTGTCTTTCCCGTATTTTTTTCATTCATTCTTTCTTTCTCTCTCTCTCAATCTTTCTTCCCATGTCTGGCCGATGTAAGCCTCGAGTTCCCTAAGTACGCTCCAACTAAATGTAAATCAGTAAGGAATTTAACCCCTCCAATATGATCACATCTTTTTACCGTATTTTTGTTAGCGTCAGGGAACGCTGTTCACTTTGGAAGGAAATCATCTTAGTGAAAGAATTACAACCAATCTGCTTGAACTCCCTCAACACGGATTTTTTTTTTTTTTAATCTTGCTATAGTGCCAGGTGATTTTATCTGGCCAAGGGGGGACTCCTTGTAACGAAAGGGTTAACAGTAAACTTTAAAAATTTAAAAAAAAAATGGAAATTCATGGTATGGGGAGTTGGGTACGTCGTCACATTACGTAAAAAGGTAAAGAGATAATAAAAGTTAAGGGTAATTACTCTGAAGGTAACCAGTGTTGTTCTTTGCCACCTAATGGAGACTCACCTGGCGGACTGAAAGCAGTAATCAGTGAGGGAAATTATACCCTCAAATGAATAAAATCATCAGAAGACAAAGATTAAAATGACAGACATAACCATACTTAACAAATTGGTGGAGATTTTTTAAAGTATTTTACAACCTGGTATCTCCCTTAAACTGAATACAATCATAAGTCGGATGCAGGAATAATATACACGGAGTCCAGCGAGGCACAGATGGCAACATAATTTGGGCCTGGGACTGCATCAATGTGTAGCAGAGGTCAAGCATTTGGTACACTTGACACCCTTGACATAATCACATGTTCGTTGGTGGCACTGACACGAATGAACGGAGGCGCTGAGTAACAGATGAGATGACCAAGTGACTGTGATGCATGAACGTCGGAAATTGTAGATAGACCTCCCCTTCACAAAGACACTGTCCCAGGCTTATATGTGGCCAACTGTACATGCAGAACTTCAAAGAGTTACTATGTGGCTAGTTTTGAAGAAAAAAAAAAACGCTATATTACCATGGATCTCATTTCAAACCGAGACGGAGCTAGTTACGGATGATCTTACAGGAGAAAATAGTCTCCCTTATAAGGTCATTAGTAATTCGACCAACGCAACTAATGAAAAGTGGACCTATAGTAATATAATTTTTTTTTACTCTAAATTAATCTCGCCCAAGAAAAAATAAAAAAGGTTCTCATAGACCTGGCGGGACACTCTCTACAAAATACGATAATTTTCTCTTTCACTGCAGGGAAAGCAAAAATGTCACCACCGGCATCCCGTCTTTTGTTTTTTCTTTTCCCACCTATAGGGGCGAGATAGTGCACAGAATGCCAGGGAGGGGAAAGAATTGATAATGGGAATCATAATTAACAGCATATCCAGTGAAATGGGCCACACCATCATTTATTCATCATATAAGTCCCAGGATCATAGCTCCACCTCATGGGTATAAATGTCCACGCGTAGTTTCATAATTATTTATCAAACATAAGGTTATTTGTGTAAGATGTGGAATAAAGAAATCCGTGAACAAGATTTAAGAGTGCTTAGATGGTATGGTCAAATGGATATAAATAGGGTGATGAAAAGGTGAATGTGAGTGAGTTTGACTGTGGCAGGGAGCGTGGTAAGCCAAGAAGAACGTGAACGGATTATGGTTAATTACTGCGTAAGAGAAATATGGAAGATGACGAGGCTAGGAAACTTATAAGGGACGAAGAATGGTGCTGGCTGGATGAATCTTGTATACGGAGGAGTATATGAAGAGTTAAACACCTTCATTTTCATATAAACAACAGAAGACGAAAATGAAGGATGGAGTTTATAAATACCGGTACATTTTTCATATTGCCAAAAAAAAAAAAAATCATAAAGTCTAACAGCAATTAACTTGAAGATAGGCTATGTTGTTCTTTACCACTTAATGGAGCCCCACCTTCTGACCAACTGATAAGGGTAATCAGCGGAGGAAATTCTTCACCGTAAACAAAACCTTCGGCTACGTTCCTTTACCAACTCCGAGAAACGCGTACCAGACGGTTTGGGTTATTTACCACCTGGCTGTGAGGTGCTTAGCTGAGGTTAGAAATCGTCTGAATTTAGCTTGAACAGAACACAAAGGCTACCACGTCCCTTTCCAACTTAAACAAAAGTAAAAGACGCGGTTCAAGTCATAACCTTTGGCTGTGAGGGGTTTACCTGAGATGAAGAAAATCGTCATTCTTCTAGCAACAATAAAATGCGATATTCCGAATTCACACAACCCATTCTGCTGGTGGTGCTTCCGTTTTCTGGGAAATCTGCTGTCACATGAACGGATCTTGAATTTGGCTCTGTTGTCTTGTTTTGTATTTTCTTGGAAGGAACAATTTGCGGGCTCCTGGCCTTTGGTTCCTTTTTCTTTGCATAAAAATAAAACATGGTTACATGCATTCTCCCCAGGTTAAGTCCTTCAGGACAGCAGCCGAATGTACTCTCGCAGTTCAGGCAATTTCAATCAATTTAACTAGGTGAAGGAGTCAGAAAAAAACGTCGTTAACGCTTTCACGACGATAAAGACTCTGCGATTCTTATATCGTTTCCGTCAAATTTTTTCATTCTGCTTAGTATGGACCTCTTTCCAATCAACTTGCCCTATGTCCTTAGTAAATGAATCTTTTGCTCCAACCAACACCCTTCAGCCTGAGTATGTGAGGTTCCATTACCTAAATTGAATCCCCCATCCCCCATCTACCGCTCTGAATAAGCGATTCTTCTACATCTCCCACCCTGAATAAATGAAGTTATCCCCTGTTCCTAGTCTGGGTTAATGACAATCCTTTCTCTCTGCCCATCCCCCAAAATAAATACAGTAAGCTTGCCCTAATCCTTCCTTAATTTAATAAATTTCCTGACCCCAGTCTCTAGTCTACATTATAATCTTCACCTGAAAAATAAATTTGTGCCCAATAAATGGATCCCTACCCCTATTTCCTATCCTTACTAGATAAGCTTCTCGCAGTCGTTCACCCTCCCACTTATCTCCCTATCCTCAATAAACGAACCTGCCTTCTGAATAAACTAGTCTCTGCCCTTAATTTAACCTCCAAACCCTGAATACATAAAAGTCATGTCCATTTCCCCATCCGAATAAGTAAATCTGCCCCAATTTACTGTGCTGCAGTATGTTGATATTCCCCTTAATATAACCCATCTTAAATAATTGAGTCTCTACCCCCATTTCTCCCTCCTTTTGGCTGAATAAATGAAAATTCCCTTCAATTCATCTCTGAATAAATGTAAACCCCGCCCCACCCATGAATAAATAACTCCTCCCCCCGTAGCTCCGCCCCTTCGTGTGGATAACTGAGACTCCCCCCCCTACTGCCTTACCGGAATAAATTATGCCTTTCCCCTCAGCACTCCGCCCCCTACCGCAGAATAAACTGAACTCCACCCCTTTAATTCCCCGCCTCTTATGTTTCTACCCCTTCAATGCCCCTTCCCGATGCATCTACCCCCTCTTTCCAATGTCCCCATCCTATTCTGCCACTTATGTCTCCTCTCACCTATGCCTCAAGGTTCAATCCCCTTCTTTATGGTTTTTTCCACGCCTCCACCCCTCTACGTCCCTTCCCCCACCTTTCCATCTCTTCTACGCCTTTCTCCCCTGCCCTCACCCCCCCTCAGTAACCCTCCCCTATGCCTCCACAGCCCCCTTCCCACCACTCTATAACTATTACCCCACCCCTTCCACCCCTCCCCCATGTCCTCACCCTTCGATTTCTTTCCCCCTGTGTTTCCGCCTGCCTCTGAATTCCTTTCCCCTTCTGCGACTCTTTCCCATGCCTCTTCCCCCTGTTCCGCCCTCTCCCACCACGTCCCCCCCCCCCCCCCCCCCTCCAAGCCCCTCCTCCATGCCTCTTAGCCCCTCCCCCAGCGTCGGAAGCTCCGCCCCCCGCCCGAGGCACCCCTACGAAGGCTCCCCTCGTCTCACTATTCCCTGAACCTCGACACGCTGACTGGCTACAGCCCCCCCGTCGGTCTAGTCGCATCTCTGTCTTCCCGTGCGAAGATTCGATTCAACGTTAAACGCATCCAGAGTGCCAGAAACAGTGATATCTAGCCTCCAGGGCGGTGAAATCCAAGTGACGTTAAGTGTGGAGTCGAGGAGAGGGTGGTTTTTGAAGCGCAGTGAAGAGGAGTGGATGTCCTCGAGTGCCCATGAGAGAGGGGAGGCTAAACACAAGTGATATGTGATTCGCTGCTTCGCCGTCCGCACTTGGTCACCCTCTTCGTCCCTCACTTGAGACACTTTCGGGCCATACTTACTTCGTCGCCCCCACCCCCCCGGCCCTACTAGTTCGTCCTTTTAAGTGCAACCCTTTCGCTACCTGTACACTCAAACTTTCACCCTCACACACTTACACTCTCACATACCTTCACTCCCACACACTTTCACTCACAGCAAACTTCGTTCCCATACTATCACTCTCACATCAAAACTTACATCTGAATTTTCACTCGTCTCTCTTACACCTGCACTCACACCTGCAATTAAGAAACGTGTACGGCCACACTTCGTTCATAACTAATCCCTTCTGGTGCTACGTGGGACATCAATAACAGAAACAACTCCCACTGTGCACCGTAAACACACTGATATCCTTAAACATTCGTCCTCTCTTATCATCACTCAGTCACCGTTACTCTCTCATCTCTATTCTCACTTGCTTTCTTTCCTGTACAGCTTAGAATTAGCTGTATCAAAGAAAACAATTTGTACGGCAACTGTGAATCCTGGTAATTACTTTTCAAAGCTAATACATTCGAGGATCAATGAATTCAATGCTTATACATTCGAGGATCAATGAATTCAAAGCTTATACATTCGAGGATCAATGAATTTCACGTTGTAATAACTGCTTGAACTGCTGCCGAAGGACTACCGAACGCCACACTCATTTCTCACCAAGTTTGCCCACCTCAACCAAGTTTTAGCCAAGCTCTACGTTCAGGTCAACCCAGTGTACTCTACAGCCACCATCATCCACGTAAATATACTTAAATCTAGTTCACATCCACCCAACTCTACCCACAGCCATTCACAACCTACCCAAAATATACCCAGATCTATTTCATATCTGCCCAAATTCATTCCGCATTTACTCAAACATACCTCACTCGAGCTCAGTTCCATCCATATCTACCCAAAGCTAACTACATCTACCCAGATACAACCAAATCTAACTCACATTCACTCAAATCTTCCCACATCCATCCACATCTACTGAAGCATAACTAAATTTAAACAAACTCCAGTTCCAACTAACCAAATACACCTACACCTCACTAACAAATACCCAAATAAACCTTCAACTACCCAAATCCGCCAAAATCCACCTCTACGACCCAGACGACGACTCCACCACCCCCGCCCACACTATGATGATGTCGGGCGGGATGCCACCCACTGCGGGCGGTATGGGCGTGATGGGCGTGATGGGGGGCTACCTGGGGGGCGGGCGGGAGTACTTGGAGAGCGGGGGCGTAGGCGTGGACCCGACAGTGTGGGTGCCGCCTTTCTGGGACGACCCACACCTGCCTGACGCCCACCTGCATGACCCCTCCATCGCAGAAGCCGCCCACATGGGGGAGCCGCCCGCCATGGGGGAGGTCGCGGGCGGGGATCTCATGGACGCCTTCCCGCCACACCAGCAGCACGGTGAGACAATGTCAGGGCATCATACACTAAGCTTATATCAATAAGACACGCCAAGCGAAACTTATAATTAGTACGATGCTAACGGTTTGATCTATACGCGTGAGATTCAGGTTGGCTGAGTTAGAACTGCCGGCCAGGTTAATCAGTAAGTGACACATAAACATGTTAGGTTAATATAGGTCAAATCTTGAGGGTATAACTCGCACTGATATAAGCATACTAAGGAATATTATTCTGGCTGACGCCAAACTACTTCACTGAAATTAAGGATCATGGAAGAGTCAAATAGTTTATTCTGGTTGATGCCAGACGATTATATCCAGCTGAGATAAGTCCTTCTTCGTAAAAAGGCCAAATAATTTTTTGTGGATAACGCCAAACTATTTCATTTCCTCCGAATGGAATTTTTTCGTCTCGATGTATTTTGCCAGTCAAAACAGGTTAATGTAGGTTAATTCAAGGTAGACTAGGCTACGTCAGATTAATGTTTTGTTTCCACCATTCTTTCCATCATCCTTGTGACAGTAGGGGAAAACTAGCGTAATATTCAGCTAAGCACATCTTCCTACTCGGTCTTTTTAACTCCTTGTGTATATAATTTTGACGTCTGTCGGAACGTAAAACAAGGGCGAGTACAATAACGAAGTGGACATATGGAGAGGCAGGGGATAGACAGTATTTCAACCGTATTAAAATATGGCTAGAAAGTACATGTAAGAAGGTGGTATGGGTCAAAATGAAGGACTGCAGACGGTGGGGGTAAGGTGAAGAAGCAGACGCAAAAAATGTGGCTTGAGTTGGAACGACGTACTAAAAGTGAGTCGGTATAAGGTTACAAGGAGGTCTGTTTCTCGGGGATGATGTGGAAGAAACACCAAGATACGGCACTGGGCAATCTAATCATGGTTTGACAGATATAGAAAGACAGACGGGCGGGTAGATATAGAAGGAAATAGATACATAAATGAACTGACAGGCAAACAATATAGGGAAATAGATAACTCGTTATTTACAAAGCAGTTATAACATGGCAGAATATAAACACTAAAACATGTTATTTGTAAAGGCATAGTTAAACCATTTTCTTATATCTAATTTTAAGGTAATCGAGACGAAAAAAATATAACAAAACAAACCGATACCTATTTCAGGCTATTTTCTTTTTGCTAAATGACGACGGAGTATTTGTTGTTGTACCCCTTTCCATACGAGAGCCTTTCTTTTAGACTAAATAAAGCCGTCTACAGGCAGCAAGAAAAAAAATACGTCATCATACTTTTAAAAATTAGAGAAAGCCATTTATATCTTTTTTTTTTTTTTTACTCATTCCCCCTCAGTGCGATGGCGTCCCCTCAGTTCATTCCTGCTTCCGTCAAACGATTTTATTGATAATGGGATAGATCCATATTAAACCCTTCAATATGATGACTTTTTTCTGCTTTATTTTTATAGTGACTATTTTCTTCAGTTTAACGGAGATCTGTCGTCCTGAAGGGGTTAGTAACAATATCCAATATCCCATTCAATCAAACAGCAACCACTATTTTACTGTTTATTTTTCGATATTAAGGCCTTCTTCTTATATCATTAAAATGACTGAAATCTCGAAGTCAATCATATTTTTTCCCTTATCAGTTATCGCTTGAGGTCAACATTTTTAAGTGACCACTCTCGTTCATTAATTGCATTTAGTTTCATAATTTTCTTAGGGTATTCATTACTTCTATCAGGCTCCTGCAACTCACTTTCTGCTGATTAAATTAATCTGGCGTTAACTAGAGAAGACACTAGAGTTGTCCCGATCATACAGGTTAATGGTAAATGAATACTCTAAAGGATCCTATGCTTTCACGCAGATAAATAAAATCGTCTGGCGTTATATGGAACAGAACAGCTACCAGGAGTTACCCAGACCTTGAGAGGAAATTCTGGTGTTACCTGTAAAAGGATGCCAGCACTCAATGTTTGCTCCCATTAATAAAGTTCTTGATTTAATATTATCCATCAGGTTTATCATAAACACACACCAATTACCATCAATACTGCTAGCTCATCATTCTCACCAGCTCATAATTTTCGTGCCCAATTATATTTCTTTCCATCACCAATTTCTATCGCTTTACACTGCCATACTCTTCAACTCATAATTTTCACGTCTATTGATATATCTCCCCATTATTACCATCTTCCATTTTACAGTATAATTTATTTGTTTCCCTTACCCTTTCTTCATACCTAAAACCGATAGCGCATAGGTGTGAACAAGCCCCCATTTTCTTACGATAGTTTCTAAAGCATGTGATGATAGTGGAACATTTAGGATTTTTCTGTTACGCTGCTGACTGCACTCTGAAATGTGGGATGCAGACCGATTACATCCAAGAATTTTACGTGTTACATGAGACTATAAAAATTTAGTGGCTTATTTACATCTTCGTTCACCTTAGTTTTATCTGCGGCCGTAATACTTCGTTTTAGAAATCACTTATCATTTTCACTTGTTCATACTCATTTTAAGTAATCACTATAAGTTCTCTGGACTATCCTTCATCGTCATTATCGCTAACGTAAAGAACAATACCGGTAGCTTTCTCACCATTCTCATATGTTCATTTTTCTTTCCATTCATCCATTATTATTGCGTTTATCACTATTTGTCACTCACTATAGATAATGCGTGCTATTGCTCTCGCAATAATTTACCTTATTTATCGTTACTGCTTGCCGTTATTGATCTCAGTACGGGATGCCTATTTTAAGCCAATCTTTAGTTCAATATTATCGCTAATTTGCCTAATCATCATCGTAACACATTTATCGTGCCTATCATATTTTGACTATTATTAGTTATTATCACTTAGTCATAATTACTGGTTATTCATTATCATTACTCAATGATTATTCTTCATTATCCGTCATTCTTACCTGTCACATATAAAATTACTCAGAATTATCGATCAATCAGCTACGTTGTTCAGTTTTACTCACTGTTCTCGACCATTCACAAGTGTTTCAAGTTACTCACTGTTCTCGACCATTCACAAGTATTTCAAGCAGTATCACTCATCATAATGCGTTACCACGAATGATAATTCCTCATCATCGACCACTGCTGTGAGAGAATTATCATTATCGATCATTATTATAATTATCAGTTATCATTCTATACATTATTACTCGCGCATCATTATCGCTACGGATTAGTTACCGACCATGACCAGTAAAACATGACTGGAACGTGTACAGCAAGGCGGCAGGCCCACGTCAGGCACGTGTGACCTGGCCGATACAACACGTTTATACATGAATAGAAGGTGGTCCATACAATTATAACCCTTCACTTCCACTCTGCAGGACGATTCTACTGTGTTACGGGGACAGTTCAGTCAATGTTATCGGCGTCTACTCTGCATCATCTATTCATTTCCTACACCCACTGCCACACCCACGCCCACAGAAGCAGACTGAACCATCCCCGCTTCACAAGATACTGCCACGTTAATTTCTAGTACAGGGCTACTTATGGACCATCCTGTATTTTGTACCTCTGTGTCACCAATATAATCTTATCTATTATCCGTTTATAGGATGACAGGAAGAATATAATATAAAAGATGTTATTGCACCGAAGGGGTACAATATGGAATTTCCCCTCTAAAAGTGATTACTCTTTTTTCCTTTCCTCTGTCTTGCCTCTTTGGTGTTCTTTCATCGCTTCTTGTGTGTGTGTGTGTGTGTGTGTGTGTGTTTGTGTGTGTGTGTGTGTGTGTGTGTGTGTTTGTGTGTGTGTGTGTGTGTGTGTGTGTGTGTGTGTGTGTGTGTGTGTGTGTGTGTGTGTGTGTGTGTGTGTGTGTGTGTGTGTGTGTGTGTGTGTGTGTGTGTGTGTGTGTGTGTGTGTGTGTGTGTGTGTGTGTGTGTGTGTGTGTGTGTGTGTGTGTGTGTGTGTGTGTGCGCGCGCGCGCGCTCTCTTTCTGGCTACCACTTGTTGATTTTGTTCAGCGTGGGAGATTTCGCAGCGAATGAGTTAATCACAAGCTTTTAGATTAAGATGACGTCTTCTATATCTTTTAACTACTATCAAAGGACTATCATTAACGTGGAAGGGATATTCGTGGTGAAGGGGTTATTATTTTACCTGTCAGTGGCTTCCCTCAGCTGAATAAAAATATCTGGCGGTGATCATAGTATGAATCATAAACAGACGCCATCCTATGCAAAACGTTAAAGCACTGAGCTGAGGCACTACAGAGATGATTATGTGAAGTGACTTGGGCAAATAAACGCTTGCGAGATGGATGTGGAGTGCAGGTGATGGTGGCTGGTATATAAAGAGAAGTACTCCGAGGCGATCTGACCATATAGAGACAATAGGGACTGAGGGCTGGACTAGAAGAGTTTATGAGAATGGAGTGGCTTAGCAGGTTACCTCAGATTAGGTTATGGCAGGGGTTCTCACCTGTGGTAGCTACTGTGTATACATGTACGGCCAAGGATAATCGTTCGTACAAGATTAATTTTCACCTTTTCTTCTTGACACATTCCTCTAATAACGAATATTCCTGCGCTGGGAGAGGTTTGGTATATCATTCTGACTATACATGACTTTCTTTGATAACGATGCGTCACAGGGCCTGGAAAGTGAGGGACATATCGTAGTGTGAAGTAGATGCAGTGGAATAGTGGGCGACCTTTAATTGTTATATGTCTGGGCTTTGCTAGTGGTACAAGATACACTGAAATAATTACCATTTTTCTCAGTGACGAAAATGGAAGAGAAAAGAAAAGGAAAAGAGCGCAAGATGGAAAGAAAAGAAAATCAATGTTTCAAGCAGCATTCACTAAGTTCTCGCGGCAATATTCTTGTAAGTTGTTTTTATACACCTTTTCCGTAGTGATTTATATTTCGAATTAAACCTTACCACTGTCCTGCATTTATCTATATCTTTTTAATACCTACATCACTTACATCAATAACATACATGATATAAATAACATGACACAGGCGAAATAATCCGGTAAGGAAGATGTGTTAGGAAGCTTTCTTAATTGATCAAAATTCAAGTCCAAGAAACAGATGGAGAAGTAAGAAAGTTGAGCATATGAAGAAGAAGAGGTAGGCCGAGGTGGAAGGACAAGGAGATGAAGTATATGAGGTAGGGTGGTGTGTTGTGGATGGAGAGGTCATTGGTGTGTTAGGAGAAAAATGCTTGGAGGTCGTATTGATCAAAGCCATTTCTTACAGGATGCAAAGAACAGATGCACAGATAGATAAGATAAATAACGTGATACAAATACATAAACAGATAATGATGATGGATGGGCAGACAGATAGCTGGAGGAATAAGAGAGAGAGAGAGAGAACATCAGAGTACAAATACGACAACAGACACCCAGTATCATTCAATTAGCCTCTCAGTTACTCCTCAGACAGGCATATCAATACATAAATAGAATCAGAGTGCTACACAAACATTACTAAGATAAGACGCCCCTTCACTGGATATATATAACGGTAAAAGATGAGTGGCTTAACCCTTCCAATGTGATATTCGAATTCAGATATTTCCTTTTCACTGCGATATTTGGATAATTCAGATATCTCCTTTTCACAACGCGTTACGTAATCGAAGTTAACGTTCTCACTACGATGACGTCATTTTTTACTCTCGCTATACTAAGACGATCTGATTCATATTTAGATAAATTTTTAGAGCTTTAACGAACTTTAGCAAGTTTTTGTTCATTTCTTCAGTCCGAGGACGTTTCTATATCACATTCTTGCTCCCTTCTGACGATTTCTTCTTCAGCTTAGAAATTTTTCGGAAGGAGAGCCTTCATAAAGCTTTCGTCAACCCCTTCAGTACGAAAGGTCATTTAGGGGACAGAAGAGAAGAGGCTTTATCGTACTGATTGGATTAAACCTTTTACTTGTAGTATTCAAATTTGGATTTTTCTTTCTTATATATCACAGACGATTTTCCTTAGCAGAAAGATGCCTTATGTAGTCTCTGGGTTAGCCTCTTCAGTGCGATGACGTCATTACTAAAAACCCCGAAGGCCTAACTGTTGTAACTGATTTGGTTTCTGTGAATGTACAAGAAACTATGCTAGCAAAATATTTCATTAATACCTGATCTGAGTTGGATAAGAACTGGCATATATTGTGCTCATGGGTCTAAGAGGAAGTAACTGAATTTTGAGTGCAGATCGATCAAGATCACTGGTCAAGGTCAAAGTTCTGGATGAGGAAATTATCTTGGAGCATGCATTTGTGTGTGTGTGTGTGTGTGTGTGTGTGTGTGTGTGTGTGTGTG
>JAGKTI010008115.1:0-27408 GCA_018397915.1 Birgus latro | reverse complement strand
AATTCTTCCTCTCTTTCGTATGTTTCATGTCCATCCTTCAATCATATTATACTGTCCCTCACTTTCATTTTACCATTTACAAATCTATAAAATAGTTTTGGTTCTTTTTTACATTTAGATACAATATCTTTTTCGTATTTCCTTTCCTCTTCTCGCCACACCCTTACATATTCATTTCTTACCTGCTTGTACTCCTCCCAAGTCCTTTCACTATACATTCTTCTCACTTTATTCCATGCTTTTTTTCTTACCTCTTGTGCCATCCTACATCTGTTGTTAAACCATTCTTTCTTCCTTTCCATAGCTGCAGAAAATTTTGGGACATACTTAGTATATACTTCTATAAAAAACTCATATTTCTCATCAACATCTGTGATCGTATTCATTTCACTCCAGTCTACATTTTGGAAAAAGTTCTTCAGGGAAGCAAAGTTTGCCTTCCCATAATTGTATCTATTTTCTCTGTGTTTTTCCTCTCTCTCTCCTTCCCTTACCACCACTTCCATCTCAGTTACCAGATGATCACTTTTACCAAAGGGGCATTGGTAGGTTAGGTTTCTCACATAATTTGGGTCTTTTGTGAATACTAGGTCGAGCCTCGATTGTTCGTCATCACCCCTAATTCTTGTATTTTCTTTAATCAGTTGGGTTAACACGTTTTCCATTACCAATTCCATTAATTTATTTTTATTTTATTTTTTTCACCGTTGCTCGCGAGGTGTGTGTGTGTGTGTGTGTGTGTGTGTGTGTGTGTGTGTGTGTGTATTTACCTAATTGTATTTACCTAATTGTGATATACAGGAAATGAGCTACGCTCATGGGGTCCCGTCTCTGTTTCTCAATAAGTCAAATTTAGCTTTAAACTCGTTTAAGTTTTTAGACTGGACGATCTCTTTGTCCAGTCTATTCCACAGGTCTATGCATCTATACGGAAAACTATATTTCTTGATGTCCTTCAAGCAGCGCGGCTTCTTCAGTTTCAGTCCATGTCCTCTTGTTGCTCTCTTATCCCATAAAAACAGATCTTCTCTATCAATTGTATCTACTCCCATCATGGTCCTGAACACTGCAATCATGTCACCCCTCTCTCTCCTTTCCTCTAAAGATGGCAAATCCAGCCTTTCTAGCCTCTCACTATATGACAGATCTGCCAAACTGGGGACCATCTTGGTTGCTGTTCTTTGTATTCTCTCAATCTTGTTTATATCTTTCTTTTTGTGTGGGGACCACACTACTGCCGCATATTCTAACCTGGGGCGGATCATGGCCACTATCAGTTTTTTCATCATCTCTTCATTCATGTAATGGAAAGCCACTCTTATGTTGGTCAAGAGTTTATATGTCTCTCTAACTATCTTGTTGATGTGTTTTTCAGGTGACAAACTATCCTGGAACAGCACTCCTAAATCTTTCTCTTCTCTCGCTTTTGTGATTGGTTCATTACCCATCATATAGTTCAGTGATGGTCTCTTGGTGCTTTTACCCATTTCCAATATTTTACATTTTTTTGCGTTGAATTTCATTTCCCACATCCGGCTCCAGTCATGTATCCTATCCAGATCCTCCTGCAGCATTTTACAGTCCTCCTCAACCTCTACCTTCCTCAAGATCTTGGCATCATCAGCAAACAGACTTGCATAACTGTTTACTCCATCTACCATATCATTTATGTAAATCAGGAACATTACTGGTGCCAACACCGAGCCCTGTGGGACACCACTTGTTACTTCTCTCCATCCAGACATCCTGTCCTTTATTACTGTCCTCATTTGTCTGTCTCTCAAAAAGTCTTTCATCCATTCCAGGAGGTTACCCTTCAGTCCTCCTATATGCTCTAGTTTCCACATTAGTCTCTTATGGGGTACCTTGTCAAAGGCCTTCTCCAAATCTAAATATACACAATCCACCCAACCGTCTCTCTCCTGCAGCACATCAATCGCTCTTGAGTAAAAGCTCAACAAGTTGGAAACACATGACCTTCCACTTCTAAATCCAAACTGACTTTCAGTCAAAATATTCATCTCTTCCAGATATTTTATCCACCTATCTTTCAGAACCTTCTCACACAATTTTGCAACCATGCTGGTTAGGGACACTGGTCTATAGTTCAGGGGTTCTTCCTTGTTTCCTCTCTTATAAATTGGTACCACATTTGCTCTCTTCCATTCCCGAGGCACTTTCCCTTCTTCCAGCGAACACACAATTAAACTGTGAATCTTATCTGCCAGTTGGTCTCTGCATTCCTTCAGTACCCAATTTGAAATTCCATCTGGTCCTGGGGCTTTCCTTACATCTTGAGTTTCCAGTAATTTGTACACTTCCTGTACTTCCACTTTTATATCTTTTATCACTACACTCCTAGTCACTCCTTCCCCCTCCACAAACTCCCCTTCATTAGTAAAAACTGATTGGAAACGTTTGTTCATTATTTCAGCTTGCATTGCCGCATCATTATAGACCTCTCCTTCTACTTTCAGTTTGGTGATTCCTTCCTTTTGCTTCAATTTGCCATTAACAAATCTATAAAACAGTTTGGGTTCATCCTTACATTTGTCGATTATACCTTTTTCAAAGTTCCTTTCTTCCTCTCTACGAATTCTTGTATATTCATTTCTAGTTCTTTTATATTCTTCCTTTGTTCTGTTATTACATCTCTTTCTCCATTTGTTCCATGCCATGTTCCTCTCTTTTTTTGCTATAATACACCTTCTATTAAACCACTCCTTTTTCCTGTATTCTTTCCCACTTACTCTTGGAACATATTTATCCACTCCTGAATTATAGAGGTCTAGAAAGATATCCCACTTCCTCTGAATCTCTCTTGTTTCTCTGAATTTTCTCCAATCTGCATTTTCAAAATATTTACTCAATTCTGTAAAGTTTGCTTTCCCAAAGTTGTATCTTCCCTGCCTATGGAGCTCATCTCTTGGCACCACGTTCCCTATTATCATCTGGAACTCAATGACCACATGATCACTTTTTCCCATAGGACACATATATTTCAAGGATTCAATTACGTCAGGTTCTTTGGTTAGCAGTAAATCTAATCTTGCTGGGGTGTCATCACCTCGGAATCTTGTCTCTTCTTTGACCCACTGCGTCATTACATTATTCATCACAATGTTTAACAATATAGTGCCCCACGAATCTTCGCCACCTCCTGAGTCCCATTCCTCCCAGTTCACCTCTTTACAATTAAAATCACCCATTAGAATTATATTGCTGCTTTTCTCAATCACTTTCTGTAGGTAACTAACCATGTCTGACAACATCTCCTGGTATTCATCATCAGTCCATGCTCTTGTCTTAGGTGGAACATATACTACTGCTATATCTCTCTTACAGTTCTCTCCAGTTTCTAATTTCATGTTTATCACTTCAGCCCTACCCTCTCCCATTTCCACAGAATCTATATTTAGGTTATTCTTCACTGCTATCATCACTCCTCCTCCCATTTTATCTTTTCTGTCTCTTCTCCACAATTTGTATTTGCCATTTCCCATATGGATATCAATATTCTCCCTTAACTTGGTCTCTACAAAGCACATAACATCAGGTTCTTGTACCCTCAAGAAATCGTTGATTTCTAACATTGCCGATATTAATCCATCAACATTAGTGTACGCCACTTTTAAACTTTTTTTCGTTATTACTTATACCGTCTTTTCTCCTCCTCTCCGTCGGTACCATTTTCTCAATTTCTGGTCCATAACTCTCCAATAAAACACTGTCTTCTCCTTCTCCGTTCTTTGTTCGTTTTTTGCCTTAGCTTCCTTTACTAACTCCTTTATTTTAGCTCTTTCTTCCTCATTTGCATCTCTCCTGTGTGTGTGTGTTTGTGTGTGTGCACATGCAAGTGAGGTGGAGAAAGAGAGTGTAGAAAAGGAGAGGAAGTAAGGGGCTGGGGTAGCTAGGTATATGAGTGAGGGCAGTGTGAGATAAAGAACTGCTTGATGATGGATGCCAGGGCAACATGGAGGCAATTTGTTCACTACAATGGCTACAGCTGGGGTAGCAAAGTGGCTAATGTTGCAAACAATAAAGTTGTTGCCCTTACAGCACCAGTGAAGGCAGCTGATGACTCTTGACTCAGGTGTTCATATATCCTTTGTGGGTTGGTTGGTAAAATATGTATTTAGGGTAACATGTATTGGAATTATCTGTGGTGAGCTGGATGATGCAGTGGCTTTGTATCTGAGTATAGTGGGTGATTTACCCACCTCAGGCCCAACAGCACAAGAATCAAAGATAAGCACTCTGGCTAAATGTCTCATGGCATTTGCCCCCACTTTTACCTATCATATTGATGACTGGAGATCATTTCAAGCTCCTGCACTAAGGACTGAGTTGCATATTTATGATTTTAGATAAAAATGATGCAATTTTATATAAAACATCAGCTGAATAAAATTATATGGCAGCAGGAAGAATGAAACCAAAAGAAACACTGGTAGCTAACAAGAAGAAACTATAAACGATGCCACTTAACAAAACAGATTAATTCTAGCCTGGTGGTGACAGTGAAGGGCCCTATAGGAAGTACCCAGGATGAACACATACCCTGATCCCTGTGCTGCATCATGGTGGCCAAGCGCCCTACAAATAGAAATACACGCAGGGAGTCAGTCTTGGAGTGGTGCATAGGGGGACATGGGACTTTCAAATGTACTCCGGATGTACTGGCTTCTTAACCACCGGTATGAAATATGAATAATTAACATCTGGATTCCCAGCTTCCTAAAATATTTAGATCACTGAACTTGGCAAGTATTTGTAGAAAATCAGCATCTTAGCTTCATTTCCTCAAATATCTAGGTACAGTCACAGGCCATAGCTTCTTACCACATTGTAGCCCTACCCTTGGCAGGAGGGAAATTGTAGCCAGGGTTTCACATAGAATGATGGCCACATGTCCAGAGTTAAAATGATAGTTTGCAGCTTTGCCAGACTTCAAGAGGAACAGTTCACAGCAAATCTGTTATTTGTGCAGCCTAGAAGAGCTCCAAACTACCAACAATAGGTCTTACTTCCATGAGAAACCCTAGCTACAACTCCCTTTCAGCCGGTGGGAGCTGGAGAGGGTGAGCGGAAACCATGGCTTATGATTGTACATGAACTTAGCTAGTGGTTAAAACTGTGCCAGTTTTGGGGTTGTCTGCATTTAACAAATACCAGACACTATTACTAAGCATATGAATACTTAGTTTCCAAGTTGCCTGTTTTTCCAATCATATTTAGATAAGTGAAGTACGAGTATTATCCATCCATCATCCAATCCTATGTCGCCCCACAGAGGAGTGTAGGAACCCAGGGCTAGGCAAGTTGGTCCTGACATTTAAGATGAGAGTGACATTAATAACTTAAATAACACATTTATGCATTAGTCCCATAAATACCTTTATTCATCATAAAAGACCAAGTAAGATTTTCAACTACTGGTATGATGTCTACTTAGAAGTATCTGTTTATTACACATCAGGTCTTTAAAATACCAAGTAGAAATTAAAAACATACTGTAATGTCAATGCTTTTCCAATTTATGATGCTGTACCGTTGTGATCTCTGGATTTCTTGAATGTCAATATTATCTAAAATTGCACTTGTGAGGTGGAACTAAGATTTCGAAGACTTAAATAATCCATATATGACTGAACTATATATGTCACTTGGTATTTTTGTATTTTCTCCAATTTGTTTCTAGATCCTATCATCCCAATATTTTAAAACAAATTAGAGGTAGGATGTTGAAAATGATGATTTACAAGATAAGCTCTCAGTTTCTGTAATTCTTTTAAGAAACGAAGACTGTACTGGCACTTTTAAATTTTAGAACTCTGGAAATTCATGCATCTAAAATGATAAACAAGATTCCAACAGCTATCATTCTCATTCCTGATTATGGTCACACTAAAAACTGATCCTATGGAAGTAAAAATCCAGAAATCATCCAACTGTGACCCCATGTTGGTGTGGGTATATAATCCTTTTCTGATAAAAAGAAAATAATCAAAACCTACACTGTACTATTCTACAGACCTGAAACATTTCCATGAAGCAAAATACAGTAAACAACAAATGGTTCACATACATCCCCAAAGAACACACATACAATCAGCAATTTAACAAAGCAATAGCAAAAGCAAGGCATTTGCACTCAGGCAAACCAAACATACCTCAGCAGCAGCCAAACACCAAACAGATACTGTACAAAATATAACAGCAATACTGTAAAGGAAATACAAATAACTCATTATTTCATGGATGCAGTGCTATGGCTCTAAATTTTTCTTTTCTTTATATTTCCAGTCTAGATAACATCACTTATCAGATGCTGTTGATATGAATGTATCAAGTACTATCATGATCAAAGTTTACTGACACGTCTCTGCTGGCTGTGGCAATGGAAGGTTATGTATAAAATATTTTGATGTCATAGCAATATGAAACACACAACAAACAAGTATGGGAAAGAATGATACTCTCTGATGCTTGAGGAAGAATGAAAAATATGAAGGTCAGACAGAATTCTGGCAGGGAGATGTCGGTGAACTTTTCCTCACAATAGTACATACTGGTATAAGGCTTTTGCCCTCTCTTACCATATCCCTAGCTGGAGGAAAGTTGTAGCTGGGGTTTCACATTGGACAAAAACTAGTTGTACAGTATTATGGAGGTTGTCTGAAGCTTAGTTAGCTTAAAAAGGGGAAGTTTAAGGTGAAACTTTTACTCGTGCAATCAATAAAAGTTCTGAAATGCCAACAACACATCCTCATTCAGTAGTGTGAACCCTGGCTATGACTTTCAGCCAAGGGCAGGACTGAAAGAAGAGCATAAAATGCACCCTGCAAGTGTATATGGATTTATACAGAAGTATACTACTGTACTGGTTTAAATGATGTGGTAATCCCACTCTTTACCACTTGTGGTGTGATGTGTCTTAAAACTCATGACAAAAGAGGTTGTACACTCTAAAACAATAGTCCATCATCTTCAAGCAGACAAAGTCAGAACCAGTTAACAGCCCATTCACCCTCAGGCAAAACAAATGCTAAAAGAAGGAGAAATTGAAGTAAATTCACAGTGAGATGATGGGAAAGACATACAAAGAAACATAAAAAATACTCCATCCATTTGTCTGTTGGAGGAGATACTAATTACTGCCTTTGTCAGCTTGTGAAATTAGAATTTTTTTCTCATCTAATTCATGTTCCATGAAGTAAGCAAAACCTGGCTCCACACACCTCCCATCTCATGTAAAATTGGGCAACACAACTAGAATGATGATGCTGACAATGTTACTGATTTTTAATGCTATCTAGTCAAACATACTGCACTTACTGTATCAGCTGACTTTTTATGTACTGATTTATTTCATTTTCCTTCTAGTAAAATGATAAAGGAACTTTAAATATTCAGTACACTGATGAGTTATACCTTTCTAATTCATAAAAGACATCCATTCCAATTAAAACTTTTATTTTTTGTTTGTTTGACTACTGGAGCTGTACATGCACAATGTTTTGTACATTTTTCAGAGAAGGCAGACAGTATGTTTTTACAAGTACCTGAAATATTTGGAAAGTATTTATAATGACAAATCTATGGTGATGAGATAAAGCAATAAAAAAGAAAAAAAAAAGTTTGTGAAGCTGGTTGAATCTGTCTGACACATGCCCTGCTGAAATTATTAACTGAAAAATTATTCTGTGAACAACATTATTACATACTGTTGGGGTGAGAACCAGGAGGGTGATGGAAACAGTGGAGCCAGCTTGAGATTTATTCTAATGTATACAGAGAAGGACGCATTCTCTCCCTAGGGAAGCCCAAGGCAGACTGCCTGCCCACGCCAAGCAAGCCCCAGGCACGGGTGGTGGCTGGAAACTTCCCATGTGAATTCAAACTCCAACACCCCCCCCCCCTCCATTGCAGAGAACTCCTCACTTCCTGCAGTATAGCACTTGGCCGAGGAGGAGGGAGGTCACTGCAGTAACAAAACAATGGGCAGGTACTGACACTCGCCATAAATTGAGACTAGGCTTTGCATAACACAACACTGGCAAAATTTACGTCATATACATTCTGACTTTAGAATGGCATAATCACTACAATAAGGAATTCAGCTACATGCACTGGAGCAATCATTGCTCTGATAACACAGGAGAAGCGCAACAAAGTCATACTCATTACAAAAAACCTTGACATGCCCAGGGGTACACAACATTGCAATGCTGCAGTACATAGTTTTCTAAGTGTCTTGGGGTGCTCCTAGCGTCCTGCGGCCTCTCTAGGGAAGGAAAAGGCTGAGGAGCCTCCCCCCTGCAATCAGCCTCCTGCCGGGGACCATCATCAATGTGCGTGGCAGGTGTCTGTTCCCCTGACTCCTCATAGAGGTGTAGGTGGGGGCGATTTCTGAGGGAGGCTCACCCACTGCCATCCAGCCACACCAAGTATTGCCCTGGGGCTGGGGTGTCAACAATAACCCCTACGTGGTCCCACCACCCCATCTCCTGGTTCTGTTGGCAACACCCGCTGTCCTGGGTTGAGAGTGGTGAGGTTGTGTATCGTTTGGTTGAATCTCGTGGCCGCTGCATCCCCAGTGTGGACCATGGCTCATACCCTGCTTATCAGCATCTTGGCCCATCACCTGCTGATCCTGTACTGCTCTTTGGCAGCAGGTACAAAGTCTCTCAGCTGTTGTCCCATCAGCAGCTGGGTTGGGGACGCGTCGGTGTCGTGTAGCGGGGTGCTGAGGTATTGCAATATGGCCCTCGCAGCCGCATCCGAGTCTAAGGAGTCTCCCGGGCCAATGTTGTTCCTTAGTAACCTCTTGGCGGACTTGACTGCGGCCTCCGCCCAGCCGTTGGACTGTGGATAATGGGTCAATGACACCCTCAGCTGCACACGCCACACGGATAGGAATACCCTCATTTCCCCCTTACGAGGTTCATACCCCCGTCTCAAGACAGGACCTCTGGGATACCGAACCTTTTGAACCACTTGCGAAAGGGCGTTATGAGCTGTGAGCTGACAGTGCCCCTGGGCAGATGCTCCACCTCCAGCCAGCCGGTTAGCCTGTCTGCATAAGCATGTAATCTTCCCCCTCCAGTTGGAACAGGTCAATCACTGTTTGTTGGAAGGGGTACTCTGGTGGGGGTGTGGGCAGCAAGTTTTCCGCTGGTTGTGATGGGGCGTCGATTTCGTACAATTGACAGTGCCTCCTCTTCCGCTCCACCTAAGCATCTATGCCGGGGCAGTACACGTATTGCGTGGCACGCCTGAGCATCGAGTCTCTGCCCTGGTGATCAGCGTGGAGGTTGGCTAGGACCACATGGCAAAGGACTGAGGAGATTACAAGTCGCAGGTGCCCCTCGTCACTGGCATTCATGACAGTGTCCCCCTGGCATGACAGGTGCCTCCTCATCCTGTAGTATGGGCGGAGTGCTACTGGCTCCTCATCCTTCCAGTCGGCCCAGTCCCCGGCGCTCATGCGCTCAGGGAGGAGCCTGCAGTACTCATCCTGGAGCGCTTCCTCCTCCACTTGATGGAGGTCCACAATGGCGCTTTTCTCGTCTGCTAGGGTGCAAGCCATCGCTGCCGCAACCACGGCACGTTCAGCCTCGTCCTTTGCCAGGTCTGTCTCGTCCGGTCCGCCCCACAGCATGGGATATCTTGAAAGTGCATCTGATGCATAGTTCGCCTCCCCCTTTAGGTATTTTAGGTGAAATGAGTACATCGATGTCTTCTCCTTGAGGTTGAGTATTGAGTATGCGGGGGTGACTGATGTCTTTCAGCTCTTTGTCCCTGAAGATCCTGGTGAGTGCACGATGGTCTGTGATGAAGGTGAGGTCTGGACACCCCAGCAGAAACAGGCGTGCCTTTTTCAAGCACCATGAGATAGCAAGGGCCTCCCTCTCCAACGCTGAGTAGTTCTTCTCGGCCGCCATTAGATGGTAGCTGCCGTATAGGGCCAGTTTCCAGCTGCCCTTGCAGCACAGGGGGACCTCTTGAGAGACACACTGGCAATACTGCTGCATGACCATGAGTATGACGCCATGCCTGCTGAAGTTGATGAACATTGCTGTGGGCCGTGCGGAATCACCAGAGTTCCTCCACCGCAAGCGTGCCTATAGCCTCCTTTGTTGACACGAAGATGGACTGGAGTTGGCCGTCCCAGTACACCACTTTCCCCTGACAGTTTTTTCAATAATTCTCTGAAGGGCTCCATGAGTAGTGCAACAGCGAGCAATGGTGCTACCTGGTTCACCAGCCCAAACCACGATCGGATATATGTGGAGGGGCATTGTGGCATCTGGAAACTGTTTATACTGCTTAGCGATCCTTACCAGGCTGATACTCCTCCCAGCCAAGGTGATAACCTGCGAAGGTCACGCTTCTCCTGAAGAAGCGGAACTTGTTTTCCACACACAGTCACAAGAACTGGTATGTGTGCCAGAAAGCATCAGCGACGCTAAGGTCGTGCATGAGCATGTCACTGACACATTTCAGTTTCCTGGGGATTTCTGCTGTTGCATCATCGAAGCGCTTGGTAAAGGCATCCTGCCCTGTACAGTGGCCCATGGGTGTGCGTCGCTAACGGAATTGGCCCCACTGGGTGATGAAGGTGGTTAGCTTCTTGCTCTCCTCATCCAGGGGGACCTGGTGGTACCCTGAATAAGTGTCTGCTACTGTTTTGAACATGTGCTTCAGCACGCTGGTGATTGCATTGAATGGGGGGCAGGTGTGGTGGATCTCCAAATGGCTTGCCTGGTTGAGCTGCTGATAGTCCACTGTTCTGTGCGGCCGCCTATCTTTCTTCGGGACCACCACCACATGAGAATACCACTCCATGGGTTCTCCAGCTGGTACTGGCTCTATGATACCCTTCCTTTCATCCTCTTCCAACTGCTGGTGAACCTAGTTGTAGTAGTGGTGGGGGGGAGACGCTGGAGTGTGCACCGCGTAGGGTTTTGAACAGGGGCGCAGATAGATGTGGTGGGCTAGCCCCTTCATCTCTGGCAGGGGGGTGCAGTTCACAGCATATGTTGTACACCCAAAGTGCTCCATCAAAGCGTATGGGGGAGCGTCAGGTTGGGTGGGGAATGGGTGCTCCTCCATCTGTTCAATGGCCCCTACAGTCACAGGGACATTGGAGAAGTCACGTGGCACCACACCCAGTGCTTTGCAAATCTGCAGCAACAGATATAGCCGCTGCACCTCATCAGAGAAGTACAGGGTCGCCCTAGCCGACCTTCCGCCCACGTTGAAGCTACATTCCTTGCATCTAACAATCTGTATGCTCCTGCCTGCGAAGTGATTAATACTCATGGACGGCCTCTGTAGATTTCGCAGGGTCAGCCCAAGTCCCCGCATAAGGTGGTGTCCCGCTACGCATACTTGTGCACCCGTGTCAGCTACCGCTGTCACCTCGCATGCTTTGGGTGGGTCGTCACACTTCACTTCCACCCTGAGGCACGGTGACTCCTCGGCACTGGTTACCATGATGCTGCCAGCAGTTTCAGTGGGATTGGGCTGCCTTGTTGACCTACACGCTTGCTGGAAGTGTCCGACCTTCCCACATCTGCGGCAGGTGACCTTGACAGCAGGGCATCAGCACTCCCCATCGCACCTGCCGCCGCTGCACCTCCAGCAGCCCTTTGCCGGTGGGGCAGTGGCACAAGGCTGGGGTGGCTTTGCACCTGCCTGCTACACCCGAGTGGCATCAGCAGAGTGTGTGGGTGGTGTAGGCTTATCGACGCGAGTGGATAGGCTGGCTGGGGGTCGAACAGGCCTGATGGGCGAGACTGGTGAAGCAGCTGTTTTTGCTGGAGTACTTGTTGGTGTGGACGTTGATTCATCACTATCTGGGAACCCAACGAATGAACAGGAAGATACAAGTGAAATGTTTGCTGTTTTTGCATGTTTACCCCTCGTGAAAAAGTCCCTGATGTCTGACTGTTTGATTGCTACACGACGGCGATTTTGGAAGTCATCATAATGGCTACGAAAATGAAGCAGTTCATTAGCTGTGTAGGCTGGATTTCTCTTCATGAATCAGATGATCTTTCGAAATGATTCACCAGTATCTTTCCACATACAGCCAGGAGCCATGGCTTATATTCCACCAAATATTACGGAAAATTTAGATAAAACAGCGGTGTGTTGCTGTTTACACTGTTAAGCCTCAAAACAATGGCGGGGACTGCGGTGATGCGCTCTGGTGGCGAAGGAATGAAAACATTCGGGCAGGACAGTTGTGTGATGCATTTGAAATGCCTGTTAGGTCCTGGATTTTCCCCGGTTGATCAATTTTGGAATTTAAATTGTCCGGTTTAGCACCAATTCCGATTGATTGGCTCGCGGATAATTGAGGTTCTACTGTAGCAGTTGTAGTAGAAAGAGTAGTAGTAATAGTAGTAGTAGATGTGACCCCACGCTCATCTGAATGTGAGCCCAACACACTACCAGCTGAGGCTGTCCAGCTGCTGCTGATGCTGCAGTTCACCATTCAGCTTTCAGGGGACAGGGAGGAGTCTGAGAGATGTCTGTATAACTGGAGAGCAGGGTAACTTGGTTATATTGGTGCCACAGTGAAAAAACATCCCTATCCAGCACTACTTTGTACAGAAAAAAATAACAAACCTTTCTTTCTTTCATATAAACCACCTAAGCCAAACACTGAGTGAAGAACCAGTAGGAAGGAAAACAATCAAAAAAATTCAAGACAAATATTACAAAACATGTACAGTATGGTATTTCAATCAGTGTACTCTGAACAGTGCTACTCCTCACCCTGCTTTAGGGTGGGAAAGGAGGTCCAGATGATGATGATGATGTACTTCATCAGATTAACCCTCTGACAACTGATGGGACCCTTTATCATATTCTGGCTACAACAATGATGATTAAATTCAGTGGATGGGAGCACACTGGCCCCCAGAGTTAATTACACAAAATACACTTTACATAGAATGTCAAGCTATTGTACATAAACAATATGGGATCTATACCTGGTATAGTACACTATTTATCCAGGACACACATACAGCTGAAACCCAACTCTAAACTATACTTGAGACATTATTAAATGCACAATTACATACACTTACACTCAATTTTCACTATGCTTCAGCCTTTTTTATGTTCATTAAACATAAGTGTTGGGATAAATGACTATTAACCTCACTACATTATAATGCAAGTCATCTGAATAAAATAGCTCCTGAAGCCTTCCTGAATCAGCTGTCACACTGCTGAACCAGAATGCAGTTGTGGCTTTACAGAACCACCGATGATGATATACATTTTACTGTGATTATCGTGGTCCCACCTGATACTGGTATCTGCCAGCCTCATTTTAGCCCAAATGAAGTGTAAGATCCCATGGCTAGGCTACCACATTATGGGCTGATGACCAGCATTATATGAGTGAAAAACCTCTAGGTACCCCTTGGAGTTTCAACCCTACGTTTGTAATGTGATCTTTAACTGTTCACAAGTGTCTCTCTCTCTCTCTCTCTCTCTCTTTGAAATTTCTAACCCAGTTGTTACTGCTGTTGTTGCTCAATCCCCATCTTGCCTGGCCAAGAAGACCCAATGACTGAAGGTAAGCAACCACCCCACTGGACCATCCCACAGACTCCCTACACTGTTAACATATCTACATTTGAGTGTGGCAAGTGTTGTGCAAGGCTCTATGATATGGGTTATGATGTGTGGGCCCATTCTACAAGAGGCACATTTCATCTGTGATTCCATCTAACACAAATCTAAGCTGGTAGGGGCTGGGCGATATCACGCTCAAAGCCTAGTTGGTGAAATCAATTATCTCTGTGTGAGGATACATGGGTGGATGCTGGGAAGGGAGCTTGTACTATAGTGCTCTGTTCAAGGTGGTGCACTGCCCAGTATGTGAAATGCATATGTAAGTATTTCTTCACTGTTTTTGTTAGGGAATCCGGAGGTGTGATGTTGCTGAAGATCGAGTCTGGTAATGTTTGTTTGGTAATATTTTATATGTCCAGTTGTGTTGTGTGGCTCTATCATAAGTAATCTCAATTAACTGGTGTAATTCAGTCAACATCCTCACTGGATATTGCTGAATGTCAGATATTGCATAAATACCCCTAATCATCGAGCTGGTTAATGCATCACTATCATTTACTATCCATCTTGACCCTTTATCCTAAAAACTTTCCAGCAACATTACCCATGAGTAAAAGATTAAAATCAAGCATAAAACACAATACACTACTTAAACAGTACATTTAGTACAGTAATACAGTACATAATCATAATCATACTATACTCACCTAGTGATGGCACTGATGGATGGTAAATTTGAACACATATGTCCTCACTGTACAGTAGCCAGAGAACTAAGACAAAGAGTACTGAGGGGCCACAAGGTTAATCACAGCACTACAGCAACAATCAAGGCATGTAAGGCATGGGAGGCCACAGACTAAGTCTCAGCATTAGGGGTTAGCCACCACATGGGTCAGAGATGTGTCTTCACTATATGACTTCCATGGGAGAGACTAAGTAGGCTTGGCACGTCAGGTGGACCGTTCCCACAATGCATTGTGATTGGTTGGTGCACTGCGGGGTCTGACCACGTGCTGATCAGGTCCCGTGTCTGAGCCGGATAATACACCTCACCACCAGAGAGTGCATAGTACCACCAACTGCTCCCTGTTTCTGAGCCAGATACTGCCAAATTTTGCTGGATCTTGTTTTAATACAGCCGAGTAAAAAGTATTGTAGTGTATACTGCGTTAGACCCAATATTGTGATGATGGATAACTGAGAGATTATTGTGATGATAGCAGGAGGAGGCTGTAGCACAGGTCGAACAGGGAGGTATTCCCGAGGGGAATGGGAATGCTGGTGATAGGGAAAGCTGGAGCTCCTGTTTCACTAGCTACCTAACCATCCCCCTCTTTTGACCTTTTCAGTGTGACAGTAACATGGAGAGTAGACCAGCATACTCTCCCAAACATTTCCTCTAACTATCTTATGCACTACACCATATGTGCTTTACATATCACACAATGTATCCCACTACGTTACAGGGGTTGACGCCAGCAAGGATATGTGGCTAGAAGACTTTGCCCCCGCTATCTAGTGGTGGACTTTTGGGGGGAGACGTGACAGGGGTTCTGCCGGCATAGATCGTGGGTCCGGGGCGAGATGGGGCTGGAACCTGTGCTAGAGGGTACAGGGCATTGCAGTTCCCAGGCTGCCGCTTTTGCCCAATAGAGAGGGGCCCGAACCTGGAAGTAGCGCCCTGGGGGGCTGCCCTATCAGTGGGTGCATAATGGCGAGGCAGTTGCAGTGCCAAAGTGCGCTTGGAGGGTGTCCCTGCAGCTGTCCTGGCAGGGTGCCCCGAGGCCACTGCCACAGCCACTGATAAGCTAGTGGGCTAGGGGTCCCAGATCCATTGCCTGGACCTGGGACTGTGCAGTGGGTGTGGCCTGTGGAATCTGTAACCCGACTTTATCTCTACCGACTACGACTAAATACAAGTGTAAGCATCAAAGCAAGCCTGAGGACATTAAATCACTCAGAGGGATTAAAGTGGGTTTGTGGAATGTGGGAAGTTTGAGGGGAACAGCAGGGAAAGTTGTTGAGGCATTCAGTAGGAGGTGAGTGGATGTGGCATGTTTGCATGAAGTCCGGTACAGGGGTGGATCAGCCAGAAAGATTGTTGGGAAGGCTTCTTACTATAAGTTGTTTTGGCAGGAGGGGACTGACGGATATGGGGGTGTGGGTGTGTTGGTTGCTGAGAAATGGGTGGAAACTGTCATGAATGTTATGAGAGTAAGCGATAGGATATTGGTTGTGAAAATTTTGATCGTTGGAATAATGATTGCAATTATATTGGAATATGCTTCTCAGGCAGGGTTGGATGAGGTAGAGAAGGATAGATTTTGGAATGATTTAATACGTGTAGTAGGTGGTATGGGGGATGATGAGATTGTGGTTTTCGGAGGGGATTTAAATGGTCATGTGGATGAAGCAGCTCAAGGTTATGAAGGAGTCCATGGGGGATGTGCATATGGTGTGAGAAATGCAGAGGGGGAAAGAATATTTGAGTTTGGGGAGGCAATGGACATGATTGTGTGCAACACACATTTTAGAAAAAGAGTGAGTAGGTTGATTACATACGAGTCTGGGGGAAATAGCAGTCAGATAGACTATTTTCTGGTCAGGAGGGTTGATACAAGGTTAGTGAGGGATTTTAAAGTTATAGGATGCAAGGAGTGTGTGCAGCAGCACAAACTATTGATTTGTGACATGGTGCTTAAAGAACAAGTGATGAAAAGGAAGACATATGTACCTAGGAGGAAAATATGGAAGCTGGAAAACCAAGCAGTACGGGATGCCTTCCATAGTGAGATGAGGAGAGTGGTGGCTGAACAGGGAGCCGTAGACAGAGGCATTAATGAACAGTCCAGAGCCCTTAAGAACAACCTCTTCTGAGTTACTGATGCAATATGCAGTTGGACAAGAGGCCCACCAAGACATAAAGTAATTTGATGGTGGGATGAGGGTGTAGAAGCTGCAGTTAAGGAGAAAAGAAGGCTTTTCTGGGAATGGAAGATGGGTGGTAACAGGGAGGAATACTTGGCTGCCAAGCATAGGGCTAGAAGAGAAGTATACAGGGCGAAGTCTGAGTCACACAGACTTTTACTTGATAATCTAAACCATGGGAAAAGGAAAAATATGATATTTAGGGTGCCAAATCAGGTGAAGAAGGATAATCGGGATATTGTAGGTGAGCACTATGTGAAGAATGATGAAGGAAGGGTAGTGGTGAACAGTGGGGATATTAAAGATGCATGGAGAGAGCATTATTGCTGGTTGTTGAACAAGGAGTGTGACTGGGACAGGGAAGGTTTGGAGCCAGCAGACCCAGTGTTTGGCCCTTGGCCTTTGACTGACCCTGCTACTGTGAGTGATGCAATAGGCAGGATGCGGGTGGGGAAGGCAGCAGGTGTGTCAGGGTTGACTACCAAAATGTTGAAGGCCTCAGGAGATAATGGGGTGAGGTTAGCCACTGACCTGATAAATATGATTATATATGAGTGTGTTGTCCCAGATGATTGGCTGAAGAGTGTAAATGTAAATGTGTACAAAGGGAAGGGTGATGCCCTGGAAAGGGGAAATTACAGAGGTATACAGCTCTTAGATCAGATAATGAAAGTAATGATGAGAGTTCTAGAAAGTTTGATTAGAGAAAGAGTGAATATTGATGAGATGCAGTTTGGGTTTATGCCAGGCAGGGGGACCACTGATGCTATATTCATTGTTTGACAGCTTCAGGAAAAATGTATTGGAAAGAAATAGGAACTTTATTTTGTTTTTGTTGATATGGAAAAGGCCTATGACAGAGTTCCTCAAGAGGTGATGAAGTGGGCAATAAGAAATCTTGGGTTGGAAGAGTGGCTGGTTAGTGTGGTTATGGCCATGTAAGTGGGTGCTAGCACCCAGGTAAGAGTGAGTGAAGATTTGAGAGATGAGTTTTCTGTGAATGTTGGTGTGCATCAGGGGTCAGTTTTGAGTCCTTTGTTGTTTATCATGGTACTTGAAGCCTTCTCACGTGACTTCAGAGATGGACTTCCGTGGAAGATGCTGTATGCTGATGATTTGGTGTTGATTGCAGAGAATGAAAAGGTGGTGGAGGAAAGATTTAGGAAGTGGAGAGATGGTATAGGGCACAAGGGCTTAAGGGTAAATGCAGATAAAACAAAAGTGATGATATTTAGGGTTGGTGGCGGTATAGTCAAAGAAGAGGGAGAGTGGTCATGTGCAATTTGCCACAAAGGTGTGGGAAGTAATTCCATCTTGTGCAGTGTTTGTGATAAATGGGTGCACAAGAGATGTTGTGGTATTAGAGGGAGAGTGCAAGATAATGCTGATTTTATGTGTGAGGCATGTCGCGGAGAGCAGGTGGAGATTGTTAGGTATGAAAGGATTGAACTTGCTGGTGAGTCTCTTGAGTGTGTGGAAGAGTTTTGTTATTTGGGAGACATGTTATGTGCTGGAGGTGGGGCTGGAGCTAGCTCGGTTGCTAGGGTGAGAAGTGCAGTACATCCTTCAACTTTGCGAATTTTAACTTTGCGATTCACCAATTTTGCGAGGTAATTCCAAAAGTCATGTATTTTTTAACATTTATGAACTTTGCGAGCGATCACACACTTTGCGAGGTCGAGTGGTGGGAGAGTTGTCTTCCCTCACTACTTTGCCACGTGGAGTAGTGACGTCATGGTTCATTGGACGTACTGAGCCTCCTAGGTCAGTGGTCTGCCACCCCACCACGTTTGTTTGCACCTGTTTCCAACCAAGGTCACTGACCCTCACAATTTTGTGGTGCTCCTCAAAAGGAAGGGGTTTAAACACATCAGGTTCAGTGGCGAGTGAGGCAGTGCTGACTACAAATTGGTCGACATCACCCCAAGGTAAGCACTTTTTCCCACCCTTTCTCTCGACTCTACCTCTTAATTTTACGATGATAAATGAAACAAACATGAACTGATGTACTGTACAGTAATATTAATAAGAAAACATCATAGGTAAGAAACATTAAAAAAAAAAATGCATTTACACTGATGTGAAGACTGGCGTGGTGTACGGGACTGGTGGCGAGGCGAGGCTTGGCTACTGTGGCCCTGCGGGGCCTATGTCATCACTATTACTGTCAGCAGATATTTCCACATCTTGCTGTATTTTTTTCTGCCTCTCTCATGAATCCCTCGAAGTCAGAATCATCACTGGGGTCATCAGAATCAAAAAGGTTAGGGATGCTAGGATCGCTGGCTGCCTGGGGAGGGATGGCAGGACAGCTGGTCGATGGGGCAGGGTCTCTTGGGGTTCTCATGAATTTTCTGATTAGAGACTGCTTCCTCTTGTTAACCCCATCTCTGTGGAAGTCAGCATAAAAGCGAAGGGGCCGAGAATTAACGATGCATAACCTGGCCAATATCCTCACCGTCATTGACTAGCTGAAAGAAACCATCGTGAGCAACGAATGTGACCAATTTAGGGCTCAGAAAGCATGCCATGGTGTTGACAGAGCCCTTCACTTTTATGCTGACCTCCACAGAGATGGGGTTAACAAGAGGAAGCAGTCTCTAATCACAAAATTCATGAGAACCCCAAGAGACCCTGCCCCATCGACCAGCTGTCCTGCCATCCCTCCCCAGGCAGCCAGCGATCCTAGCATCCCTAACCTTTTTGATTCTGATGACCCCAGTGATGATTCTGACTTCGAGGGATTCATGAGAGAGGCAGAAAAAACACAGCAAGATGTGGAAATATCTGCCGACAGTGACAGTGATGACATAGGCCTCGCGGGGCCACAGTAGCCAAGCCTCGCCCCGCCATCAGTCCCGTACACCACGCCAGTTTTCACATCAGTGTAAATGCATTTTTTTTTTTTATGTTTCTTACCTATGATGTATTCTTATTAATATTACCATACAGTACATCAGTTCATGTTTGTTTCATTTATCATCGTAAAATTAAGAGGTAGAGTCGAGAGAAAGAGTGGGAAAAAATGCTTACCTTGGGGTGATGTCGACCAATTTGCCTTTATTTCATATGTCTAATTGTTTGAATTTTGCGAATTTTGATTTTGCGAGGGTTTTTGTCGACCATATTCTCGCAAAATTGGAGGAAGGACTGTGGTTGGAAGAAGTTCAGGGAGCTGTTGCCTCTCCTGACATTGAGAGGAGTCTCCCTACATGCTAAGGGGTCTTTGTATGCAGCATGTGTTAGGAATGTTATGCTGTATGGTAGTGAGACCTGGGCAGTAAAAGGAAGAGGATATTCACAGGCTTAAACATACAGAACTGACAATGATAAGGTGGATGTGCAGTGCATCCCTGCATGCAAGGCCTGGGGTGGGTGGGTTTATGATCGAAGAGTTGAGAGGTAGGATGGGACTGGAGTGTATTGGTGTTGTGATGAGGAAAGGTAGGCTGAGGTGGTTTGGGCATGTGAAAAGGATGGGGGATGATAATTGGGTGCAGAAGGTGAGAAGTGTTAATATTGGGGGAGGGGTTGTGAGGGGTAGACCAAGAAAGACATGGGACGAAGTCATTAAGTGTGACCTCAAGGTTAAGGGACTGAACAGGGAGACTGCCATAAATCGAGCAGCATGGACAGCTGCCATTAGGTGACCAAGGCCGACGCATGCAAGCATGTTGGAGCCTTCAAAAACTAAACAAAACAAAATGATAGAGGCACTGGGGGGCAGCAAAGAATTCTGTCTCGATGGGCACCAGTTTTTTTTGAGAAGAGACACAAAGAGGTATGTCAGGGAAATCGATGAGCAGGTGGAAGGCCATTATCATGCAAATGACCTTTGACCTGCTTACAGAATCCTGAAGATGCTCCACTCCAGACCCACCACTCAGGTTAACTTGTTCAGACACTAGATGGACGACTCGTGTTGGGGGCGAGTTAAGAGATCGTTGGGCTGAGTACTTTGAGCGGCTGTACTGTATAGGGCTGAATATCCCAGTGAAGAGCTTTCATTGGCTGGTGTAAAATCATTAACTGCTCTCCCACCAATTAATGATACCATGCCTTTTCTAGAAAAAATAAAGAAGGCAGTGGATAGGTTGAAAACTTACAAAGCAGCTGGTTTTTGTGACATCCCAAAGGAACTGAACAAAGCTGGAAATGAAGCCAAGATAAGTGCACTATAAGCAGTCACTGAAGCCATTTGGTGGACAGGTATCATTCCTCATGACTGGACAATGAGTTCAGTCACCCTATTTGGAAATGGAAAGGAGACCAGCGTGACTGTAGTAACTACTGTGGTATTACAGTGCTCAGTGTGCCAGGCAAGGTTCTAGCTCTCATTCTCCTGATGTGTATCTGGTAATAATAATATAAATAATAGTAATAATCATCATTCATTCATTCATTATCCAATCCTATGTCGCCTCACAGAGAAGCGTAGGAGCCCAGGGCTAGGCAAGTTGGTCTTGACATTTAAGATGAGAATGACCAGCCTCACTCATCCCCGAATGGCATTACGTTAGCAATAAACCCCAATCACCCCTTGGATATCAACCTTCACTGGCTCAATCTGGCTGGAGCGCCGTAATTACCCACTAAACCTCCAGGCGCCAAAATTTGGTTATATGGTTACCACCCAGCATAGTAAATGGTTTCCTGGTGTACAGGAAACCATTTGGCTTGTCACTCAGTGTAGAGTCACCCACAGGCAGAAGGACGAGGAAAGAATGAAGGCAAGAAAGACAGAAGGGGGAGTGTAAAGTCACCCGTAGGCAGAAGGACAAGGAAAGAATGAAGGAAAGAAAGACAGAAGAGGATTGAAGGAAAGAAAGATGGAGGAGAGGAAAGGGCAGACACCCGAGAGCAGCACTACATCGAGTGAGTGGATGGTGAGTGCCCCCACCTACCACAAAATAATAATAATGATAATCTGGTCTTTTGTTTCTCAAAAGTGCCAGTTCTTGCACAGGGAATTCACTAGCGCTCGACACACATATACATTATTTTTACAATTACAAGAGTTGTGACATCTCCCATATACAATACTGTATAAACTTTATTAGTAAAAAAATATGAAAGTGGCAATAATTAAACCCCATAATCATCCATCACAGTACCTTGCTCCAGGTCGTGGCATTTTGAAAAAAGAAAGGCTTTCAGTTGTCTCTTAAAGGATTCAACAAAAGAGAGCTGTCTCACAGACAATGGAAATCTATTATATAATGTAGGGGCTCTATACACAAAAGAACAATCAGAGGAAGATGATTGGTGAATGGCTCCAGGCTTGTCAAGACGCAGGGAATTATCTTCAATACGTAACATCACACCTTGGCATGCTGATGGGAGATTTTACAATTCAGCAAGATACTTCTGTTCACCAAACTTGAGAAACTTGAATGTAATAAAACACAGTTTAAATTCAATTCCAGCCTTTACTGGTAACCAATGCAGTCCATTAGGAACAGAATAGTGGTAGTTCTCGGGGGGAGATCAAAGTTAGGCATTGCTGCCCTGTTCAACACAGACTGAAGTTCTGTTAGTATATTATTTGGAAGACCAATCCACAGTGAATTACAATAATGAACATGAGACAAGACCACTGCATGGACCAATGTTAAGAGGCAACGTCTATTTAGGAATTTTCTCACAGAGTACAGATTTCTGATATGCAAGGTACACCCTCTGACAACCTGAATAATATATTCTTTGTAATTTAACTCTGAATTAAAATAAACACCAGATTTCGAGCAGAACTGAATGGATTAAGCTGTGACAAACCAATGATCAAAGCCAGGGCATTATCAGTGTCATCACCCTTTCTGTTTCCTCTGTTGATGATGATCTCAGTTTAACCATCAATCAGCTTAAGTTTCTTCCTAGCCATCCAAATCTTAAAATCAGACATTAGAGATTCAAGCTTAGTCTTGGTATCGTTAATATCTGATATCTTAACAAAGGGCTGAGTGTCATCAGCATAAAAATAATAGGACACGTCACGAGCCTCAAGTAAAGATGATAAACTACTCATGTAGATTATAAATAGAATTGGACCCAAAACTGATCCTTGAGAGACTCTGAACAGAAGGGGAGCAGAATCAGAGCTAGCGTAATCAACAACAACTCTCTGAGATGTGTCCGAGAGATACGTCTTAAGCAAAAGAGCACTATCATGAACGCCACAAAAATACACATAATCCACCAACAGTTTATGATCTACGGTATCAAAAGCTGCAGATAGATCCAACAGAACTAGGAAAGAGGACATTCCACTACACGTGTTTGCCACCAAGTCATTATGAATCCTTGTTAATGCAGTTTCAGTTGAATGATATTTTCTATTTGCTGACTGAACAATGGGAACAACTCTGCTATGTTCCAGTAGTGGTAAGAGTTGATCAAGTATGGTTCGCTTAATAATCTTGGATAAGAAAGACAGGTTAGATATGGGACAATAATTTGTCATGCTCTTGACATCAAGGCCTGGTTTCTTGACTAGAGACCTAAGCAAAGCACGTTTCTCAGACTGCACGAACTTACTTTCTAAGAAGCATCTATTTACTTATGTTGCAGATAAATTTTGCTGCATGCTCATACACATCAGGCAGTTGTGACACATTACACGGATCGAATGGGCAAAATGTTTTGTTAAGCTCTCTAAACATATGACTTATTTACGTCCAGTGGATGAAATGTTGAAAGCAAACGACCCCTGTGTGCCGTGGCTGGAAGTCAACTGAGTTCACCTCACTAGAACTGTTGTCTAAATAATTTCTTATGTGAGATATTTTAGCTGTAAAAAATGAAGCACAATCAGAAGCCAATTAGGCATCAGATACAGAAGTTGGTAGTTGGTTTCACAATTACACTCCTCTGACCAACCAAATTGTTCACAACTGCAGACAGTTTTTTTTTTATCACCACCATATGAATCAACTTTATTTTGATAATACCTTGCCTTTTGGGTTTCTACAGTGTCAACAACTACTCTTCTTGCAAAAACATAATGCAAACAAGTTAATTCTGTCTGTTTCAAGCACCACTCACGTTCTGCCTTTCTACATTGTCTACGCAAAGAATTAATGGATGGACCATACCACGCAGAACTGCCAAGTACAATGATTGTTTTTACCACCTCAGGACAATAATGATCAAAAATTGACCTAAGCTCATTGTTATATATATCAACCAAATCATCAGAAGAAAGTTTTGAAGAATCAATGTAGTTTAAATGCTGATCAATTTCATGACGCATCAAATGGTGGTCAACGTTCCTGTAATTTCTGAACCTGATGACCTTTATATAGGCAGGGGATTTCGGGATATCAAAACTAAAAGTGAGCAGAGCATAGAGATGAAGGGGTCAACTGAGTCAACCTCCTGATCAGATCTACGCACCTGGAACCAACAGGGAACAATATCAAGTCAAGGACATGTCCCAAGACATAAGTGGGATCACTCACATGATTGAAAAAATTATTCTGGGTGATCAACTCAAGAAATTCTGAAGAAAATGGTTTTGACTGCAGACTGTCAATCCAATAACTGAAATCACCATAAACAAGAAGTCCTCCAGATTTAAGAGAAAACACTTCAAGAAACTGCCCAAACTCCTCCATTATACCTCGATCTGTGCCCGGATGACCTGGTCGATAGACAATTGCAATTCAAATGGTATTCTGATGGAACTGATTAATACTTCCTTAAATTCAAATGAAGATGGGGTCACGTCTGAGTCTATGAGAGAAACGTTTGTAAGTGCTGCTGAGTAGATGAGCACTACACCTCCTCCTGCATAGTCAGCAGCAGGCCTAGGAATACTTATAACAGAATGTGTCTTACTTAGGCAAAGCACTGTGAATAATATTAATATCAGACTAACACAACCAAGTTTCAGCCAAGCACAAAATGTCAAGCTCGAACTGATTTAGAGCTCCATTAACATGGTCTATCTCATTACGGATGGGACAAATATTTAAAAGACCCATCCTTAACTGGTTCAAGGGGGACATAGTCAGGTTTTTGAATGGCTGAAACTGGTGTTTTCAATCAATCTATTCCGATTAGAAATCATAAGTAGACAGTCTCTACTAGATGCAAACTGGGCAACTGACTGTGAATTAGAATTAGTTTCTTGATGTCTTAAGGAAGAGCAGTTGATGCATTTGGGAGAATTTCTATTACTACAATCCTTAGATTTATGGGCTCCAGCCCCCCAAACACATTAAGGCTCATCATTTTTTCTAGAACACCTCTCAGATTTATGACCAAAAGCCTGACAGTGATGACACTGTATAACCCAGAATCTGTCAAAAGCACAGCATCTTGTAAGATCCACACAGATATAGTTGCCCTGTTCTATGATAGAGGATTTCACCTCTGGTGACAACTTCAAGACAGAGGTTTTAGTATCATTCCTTGTTCTTGTGAAGAGAAGATTGAGGGTACAACCTCAGTCAACGACCATCTTAATTTTATTGTGTTTATTCAGAATGTTTGGGATGATGTCAGAGTTGCCCAAGAAAGAGGAAAGACCAGTCACTATCATCTTTGGCAGCACTGTCTTTGGCTCTGATACGTAAAAAGTGCCATTAGAGCCAAAATGATCATTCAGTATACCATCTGCTTCACCTTTGGCCTTGGCTGATGGAAACTTCATTACTAGCCCACCAGCCTTGGTCTTAGGGCAGCTATCAATCGAGTCAAGTACACCTCTGATGTCTTCTTATCCCATCTGACTCGTCAGAGCATCAGCACCACTCTTTGGTTTTACGATCAGTACCTATTGACTATGAATGGCTTTTTTCTGGCCATGAGCACTGATCTCAACCATGCCCCCAGGCAGATCCTTCCCTCCCTCCACGAGTGACCCTCGAACAGCATCTGCAAATGACTTGGCCTGGTCTTGAGTGACAGTCATGGGTGATGAGACTTGGTCTCTAGTGTCTCCAGTCTACTTGAAACATCTTTGATAGCCTGAAAGATTGGCCAAACAACCCCATCTTCCAACTCCTTTTTAGTGATTCTACTTCCTCCACCAGCCAAGACCTCATCTGTTGGTACAACACACTAGCCACACAGCCTGCGAAAGCCCAGCTGGTGGCTCTTCTTCATAAATGGATAATCATAAGCATCCATATTTTCGCATGTCAAATGAACCCACCCGCTGCAGTAGGTGCACTTCAGTGCCTGTGCACTTTTTGCGACAGACCTACTGCAGTGAAGGCACTGGTGTTGTTTGCTCGTAGTTGGCAAAAAAAAGAAAAGAACAAAAAAAACAAATAATGACAAAAAACAGCAAAAAGTATATATAATACTACCCGGGATAAACCCAGGTAGTGTCGCCTCCGTTTGTGTCACACTAATTCAGGAGGGGGGGGGGAAACACACAGAGAATAGAAATATAAAACAGGGTGTCTGCGAAGTCACCACGAGTGGATGGGGTTCAACTTGACTACCCTTCTAGGAAAGGTAACCCAAACTGAGGTGCCGCAAAAGTGCTGAGATGGTATTTTACAACTTTTCCCAATATGAGCTTTATGGCAGCAGCAAATACATCACTTAGGCAAGACCTCATTGGTTATGATACTGTCACTGTGCAAAGCAGAGGTACCATTTGCTAAAGTTTCAGAAGCCTGAACAATCTGGACTCACATTCAGGAAGTCTACAGGTGATTGCAACCTAGTTCTTCGAATTCTCATGGAACACCGCCCTGCATACTGACAAGGTCTGCTTGTGGCCTATGTGGATCTCAAGATGTTTGACTCAGTAAACCGGGAGGTACTATGGGAACGCCTGCGATTCTGTGGGATCCCCACAGAGATAAACCGACTGGCTGCTGGCCGGTATTCAAACACTGAGAGTGCTGTCAAATATGGAGGAGGACCATCTGACTTCTCAGTAAGTACTGGAGTAAGACAAAGATGTGTCCTTGATTTTGCGCTTTTCGAAACGTGAACGAACTGGGTACAGCACTCGGCCGGGCTGTGAGTCAAAGTCATTGTGGAATATCAATTGGCAATTTCAGGGTTACTGACCCTGACTTTGCTGATGATGCAGTTATCCTTGTGAAGTAGCTGGAGATACTACTGAGTGCCCTCGAGGAATTTCCCAAGAATGTAAAGCCACTGGGATTAAAGGTCTCTTGGGCCAAGACCAAGGTCCAGTCATTTGATGGCTAGCTAGATGAAGCAATCTAGCTTATTCAAGCATGTGGTGAGAATGTGGAAGTCTTGGAAAGATTCATTTAGCTTGGTAGTATGGTAAATAGCAACGGTAGGTCAGACAATAAGTCTTCTTGTTGTATCTATCCGGCCTGCAAAGTTATGATTTCACTAAACTAGAGTATTTGGTGTTGCCATTATTTGCATACAAGAACAAAAATTCACGTCTTCAAGGTAATGGTGCTCCCTGTTTTACTCGACAGCTGTGAGACGTGGACACTAAACAATGACTCAAAGCGGCGAATTGACTCCTTTGGTACTAAGTGCCTTAACAAGATCATTGGATATCACTGGTACATCTGAGTAAATAATGAGCAACTATTGTACTCCATGAGACTGAGTGAAGGCCTATTAGCTACGGTACATAATACATCAGCGCCAACTCCATTTATGTGGGCATATGGCCTGTTTTACTCCTGGGGGTAGGGGGGTTTTTCAAGAATTCTTTCCCAGTATCCCTGCTTGTCGTAGGAGGCGACTAAGAGGGTTGGTGGTGGGTTAGTGCCCCACCCCATAAAACACCTAACTTAAAATATGAACAAGAAGCCTCAGACCAGGACTGACCAAAAGTTGACGAAAAAGGACCGGACAAAGGACGTGGTAAAGATTGCAACGTGGAATGTAAGGGGTATGAATGATGAGGTGAAAGAGAGA
>JAGKTI010008114.1:24224-34618 GCA_018397915.1 Birgus latro | reverse complement strand
AACGTACAGAAATGACAATGATTAGGTGGATGTGCAGTGCGTCCCTGCATGCAAGGCCTGGGGGGGCTGGGTTTACGATAGAAGAGTTGAGAGGTAGGATGGGACTGGAGTGTATTGGTGTTGTGATGAGGAGAGGTAGGCTGAGGTGGTTTGGACATGTGGAGAGGATGGGGGATGATAATTGGGTGCAGAGGGTGAGAAGTGTTAATATTGGGGGAGGGGTTGGGAGGGGTAGACCGAGAAAGACATGGGACGAGGTCATTAAATGTGACTTAAGGGTTAAGGGACTTAATAGGGAGGCTGCCAGAGATCGAGCAGCGTGGAGAGCCGCCATTAGGTGACCAAGGCCGACACATGCAAGCATGTTGGAGCCTTCAAAAACGAAACGAAACGAAAAACAGGGGAGCATATGCGTCATCTGCTGAGTGTCGGCTGCCGGCTGGGAGCGTCGAATTTAGGGGGAAAATGAGAAAGTGTAAAACATAAAGGAAACTTTTTTCTTGTGCGAAAAATGAAACGTCGAAGTAAAATGCGTAAAAAAACAAGGACTTACTGTATATAATAATACTGTACTGTACACTGATAAACATGACTTTTATTTACCTTATTGTGGTGAACATAGCTGAAGTGGTCAGGCAGTTCGGACTGCTTCTGGCTTTATCGGACTTTTACCGATATACTGTAGGAATTTAGTTCGGTACCTCCTCAAGTCTGATAAAAGCGAATTCCGTTCTGTTGAAGTCTGTTATATCGAAGTTTTACTGTAAAACCAATTTACGGTGGCATATTTGGCCGTGGAATTTTTTTTGAGCCCCGAGAGCAATCACTCGTCACAAGCAACAGATTTTCAAACCATCATCAGTTATTTTATGTTTTATTTTTGTTGTTTATGCATTGTTTTCATGATGTTTAGCATTAATATGGATGATCCAACATGTTCTGATGTCTCATTATGGCAGAATGACTGGAAAATTGCCAAAATTAGGAGGGGTACTGTACATACAGTAGTGTATAGGTCATGTGTTTTTTGGTTTTTAATGTTTCTTTTTTTTTTATGGTTTTCTTGGTGTTTATCATTACTGTGGATATTCTTATGTGTGTTTTGATGCCTAAATGTGGCAAATTGACCTGAAAACAGTGCCAAAATTATGAGGGGTATTGTACATTCAGTGGTGTATAGGTAGGGTTGTTTTTTGTTTCCAGTGTTTTTTTTTTGCATGGTTTTCTTGGTGTGGAAAATTATTTTGTATAATCCTATATATGTTTTGATGTCAGAATATGGGAAAATGACTGGAAAACACTGCTAAAATAAAGAGGGGTACTGTAAATTCATTAGGATATAGGTCATGTGTTTTTTGGTTTTCAGTGGTTCTGCATGGTTTTCTTGGTTTTTAGCATTACTTCGGATATTCTTATGTGTGTTTTAAAGTCTAAATTTGCCTGAATGACCAGCAAACACTGCCTAGTTAACCCGAGGTGTCTCATCGACATATGGGTACATCACAACTTTTTGTCACAGCTAGACCCATCGACGTACCCGTACGTTACGCAATTGCTAGGTCAGTCATTTGCACAATTTTCAAGTTTCACGGGTGATTTTTGGTAGGTATATGTGGGAGACCTTCCTCTATCTGTTGTAAAGTGGGAATACTGCCTGGCCCCACCTGACCCCATCTTCTCCCCCACACTCGGCAATTCACCTGTTAGTAGTGACCTGGCCAGTAAAGACGGAGGTCATGTGTTTTTTGGTTTTCAGTGATTCTGCATGGTTTCCTTGGTTTTTAGCATTACTTCTGATATTCTTTTGTGTGTTTTAAAGTCTAAATTTGCCTGAATGACCAGCAAACACTGCCTAGTTAACCCGAGGTGTCTCATCGACATATGGGTACATCACAACGTTTTGTCACAGCTAGACCCATCGACGAACCCATACGTTACGCAATTGCAAGGTCAGTCATTTGCACAATTTTCAAGTTTCACGGGTGATTTTGGTAGGTATATGTGGGAGACCTTCCTCTATCTGTTGTAAAGTGGGGATACTGCCTAGCCCCACCTGACCCCATCCTCTCCCCCACACTCGGCAATTCATCTGTTAGTAGTGACCTGGCCAGTAAAGACGTGTTGCTCCACAGTCTCTCCAGTGACAAAATTCACGGTGAAAGTGATTCCTGAGGTGGAGGACAAAGAAATAAAGAAGCTAGAGCAAGAAACAAACAGAAGTGATGAGGTGGTAATGTCGTAAAGGAAGGTGCCGTATGTGGATGTGTTTGATGACTGAACAATGCTTCTATTGCCTATATAATTGTGTGAAAACCAGTATAATCTTGTACTACACATAAATTCATACTAAATAAATAAATAAATACTGTACGTAATTCAAAGTGGCTTGAACTAGTTTACCCTCCCATAGTTCATTTTCTTTGAGGCCAGATACCCTGAGAAAGAACAAAATGTAAGGCAGACTCATCACCTGTAGCACCATTTATAGGCTCAGGAGGGCGATTTCTCTATTAATTTTCGATGTTTCTCGCAAAAGCGAAGGTTGGAGCCCCCCCCCCAAAAAAAATCCGAAATTGCTCGGGACTGGGGGATATCGGAGGTAGGAAATAGTTCGGGACGTGACGATTTAAGTATAGGTAAAGTACAAATAGTTTAGGTATAGATTGGAGGTGGGTATAGGTAGGGTCTAGGTATGGTAGTGTTCACCATCAGGATGTTGCCACTACCCGGACATGCCTTTGGCTCTGTTATGTCCGGATATATGAGGGACTACAGTACAGTAAAACCTCGATATAACGGACTTCAATAGACCGGAATTCGCTTTTATCGGACTCGAGGAGCTACCGGACTAAACTTCTATGTATCGGAAAAAGTCCGATAAAGCCAGAAAGCAGGCCAGACTGCCTGACCACTTCAGCTATGTTCGCCACAATAAGACAAGTGAAAGACATGTTTTTCAGTGCACAGTACAGTATTATTATACCATTTGATTAATGTAGTGAAGGTATAACACAGTACAATACTGCAATGGTGGTGAAAACCACTGATGCAATCCGGGCTAATGTCTGATATATCAGAAAAATTCCGGATTAGCAGGGGTAAGTCCGGATGTCGCTTTTATCGGAATTTCGCATTTTTCGGACTGACTTGGGCCCCAATTAGTCCGTTATGGTGAGGTCTTACTGCATTTCAGAATATGTAAACCCAGGGATGGTAGGTGGGGTCACTCACCATCCACTCACTCAATGTAGTGCTGCTCTTAGGTGCCTGCCCTTTCCTCTTTTCCATAAGTCTTTTCTTCCTTCCTCTTTTGTCTTTCTTTCCTTCATTCTCTCCTTCTCCTCCTGTCTACTGGTGACTCTACACTGAGTGACAAGTCAAATGGTTTCCAGTATGCCAGGAAACCATTTACTACACTGGGTTGTAACCATATAACCAAATTATGGCACCTGATGGTTTAGCTCCAATCAGACTGAGCCAGTGCAGGTTTCTGTGTAAGGGGTAGTTGGGGTTATTTGCTCATGTAATACCATTCAGGGATGAATGAGGCTGGTCACTCTCATCTTAAATGTCAGGACCAACTTACCTAGTCCCAGGCTTCTTCTCTCCTCATGGGGCAACACAGGATTAGTTGATGATGATGATGATGGAAGGATATAAAGCCAAATTAGTGTTTAATGCCTTCCTTTCAGTCATATGTTACAAGTTATACAATTTTGGGTAATCATAATTCAGGAGTCCCTACACCTGCTTAACCCCTTATCCGCGGGGTTGACGGATGCGGTTCTTACACGTCCCACGGAGATAATTCCCGCTCTGACTGACTTTTTAAAAATATTTGCCAAAAATCAGTTTTTAGTCCTAGATTATTATAATTACATATGCTTATGGCACATACCTTCAGCTTTCTCCTGGGATGTTTGTTGAGCCTTCATTGACTACCGTAGGACTTGTGGAGACTTCTGAAGTTGGGATACGAAGTGTCCACTTTACACTTCCCGACATCCTGTAATATGAATACCACTGCCTGATATTATCACTAGAAACACTACTCTATGATTTCCAAGTAGTTTGGAACTCATACTAAAAAAAAAAAAAAACACTGTGAAAGCAGTGTAAAATATGAGCACCTACGAGCCTCCCACTTGCGCTAGTTCGCTGCTCGTATTCTGTCATTTACGGTATTATTCATAAACACACTCGCACTTTATTATTCGTAGTACTTTATTACACTTATATATATCTACAGTATGTATCGATAAGTTTCCTTCGGTAATAGTAGTTTATTTTCACTCCAGGCATTCACTTTCTCGTTCAGTAAACTGTGTAAAGAGCGAAGCTTTCATTTCCACTGTCATTACTCCAGGTATCAGTCACTATCCATCATTATCATCGATAATTCAGCTAGTTCACGTCAACAGCAGAGTCACTTAGTCCTTTACCGCTTCCCACATGATGTTTAGTAGGGGTAGAGGTCACACGGCCTTTTACAATGGGTGCAAAAGCGGCGGAAGTGGAGGGGTGCGACTGCGACATTATTCCCCCTTGATGGAAGACAGTGAACTGAATGATGTACGTATCTTTTTTTTTTTTTTTTTTTTTTTTATGTGTCCGACTCTGGGCATAGGCTTCACAGCCTGCTATCAAGGCCCAGTCGTCCTCCTACAATCTACATGTCACCACTTCGGCGCTTAACACCCACCGTCCATATTGAATACATGCTAGGGCTGTCTCATACAGGACTGGTGTATTGGTATTAGCGGGGTCATTTTTACGACATGTCGGCGGGTCTTCTGGTAGATCAGTAAAGCCTGATTTAATGAAATTCAAATCCTTAAACTGTTCCCTGCACCAGCGAGGATTCGAACCTGGGTCCCACGGGACCGCAAGCCAACTCTCTACCGATCGAGCTACCACCTCTTGGGTAGCCAAGGGTTGAAAATGTCAGCTACTAATGTATATGCTATGAAATAAGTCGTAGGAAATCTAGACAATACAGAATAAATTAGGTAGTTCCATGTGAATATAAATATCACTCACGCTTCTCCCTTCCTTTATTATATATATTTTTGTTACGAGAATAGGTCATACGGCATATTTCAAAGGAAAAAAAGCAGGGGAAATTAGCGAACGAGTGCATGTGGGATGTTGCCAAGTGATAATTAACCAATTCCAGGTGTATGGCACTCAGTTACCTTATTTTTTTATATATATATATATTATTTTGTATAAGAATAGGGCATAGGGCTCATTTCAATGGATGAAATCAGTGGAAAAATCCGGGGAAGATTTGCGTAGTGCAGAGCGGCTGAGCAGACGACACGAGAGGGTGATGGAGGGGAGGTAGGGAGGGGAGTCTAGAATGGGGGAAAATGGCTAAATTGTCAACAGTGGATGGGAGTACTGATGACATTAGCAGCTCTGACTATTGCTGGACATTTGCAGTACTGATAGGCGATACAAGTCAACACTTGAAAGCCCAGGCGAATTCAAAGCAACACAGAATCACCAAAGTGACGCCCCGCGGTTTGATCCATTGCAACCGAGCGTCACCATGGAGACGACCCACGGTTAAGGGGTTAAAGTACAGTGAACTTCCAATTAGCCAGCATAATTCATCCAACCCCTACGCCGGATATTGCTTAGTATCCCCCCAGCGGCTCTACATTTAGTGGTAGGTGGTGGCGACCATCGTCCACTCACTTGATGTAGTGCTGCCTACTTCTTCCTTAGCCTTTATCATTCTCTTTCTGAGCCTGCCCTCCTCTCTTCCTATTTCTCCCATCTTTCCTGTCACTTCTTATTGCTTTTCTTTCCTTTACAGGTGGCTTTACATTGAGTGACAAGCCAAATGGTTTCCTGTAAACCAAGAAACCATTTACAACACTGGGTGGTAACCATATAACCAAACCATATGTGCTCCCCACGTGTCAACAAGTGGGTTGGTGGAGGGTTAGTGCCCCTCCCTGTAAAACAAATAACTCAAAGTCAAATGGCCACCCCTTACGGGATTATGACGTCTGGCAATAGATAGATAGGCTCAACATTCGGTATTAAGCTGGATATTGTGTTAGTATCTGTCTCGACCCTGTATCCAAAAAACTTTCTCATGAGTAAAAAATGAAAATTAAGCATATAAACCAGAACAGTATTGATATTGTCCAGTAATACAGTATTCAGTGTAATATGTACTCACCTAGTGTTGGCATCAGTGGAGGGTAAAGTTGTACATCATAGGGTACAGTACTGTTCAAATGGTCTGGTGGTAGTAATTATGTGTACAGTAATTTTGGAATCACAATAGAGCACTAGGATATGAAGCACTGAGAGGCCACAAGCTCTGCAACAACAAGAAGCAAGGCATGGAAGACCACAGAGCAAGTCACAGTACTAGGGTTTTGCCACTGCATGGTCACAGGAGCAGAGGCATAGATACATTGTTACTGTATGAGATCCTTGGTAGGTTCGACGCAACGGATGGGCTGCTACTGCAGTGGATTTTGGTTGGCTGGCACGTTCCGGGGTTTTCCCAGGTGTTGGTTGGCTACCTCGTCTGAGCTGGATGATACACCTCACTGTCAGATGTTGCAGAGATCGAGTAATTGCTTTCTGTTTTGGTGCCAGATATTGCAAAATTTTGCCAGATATTGGTTTAATAGGGCCATGCAAAAAGCACCTGATATTGCATTAGGCCGGTAATGTGACGATGGGTAATTGAGAATAAATTTATTGTAATTCAGTGTGTCAGGAAGAACATGTCGAGTGTATGGAAGGGGTTTGTTACGTGGGAGTCATATTATGTGCTGGAGGTGGGGCTGGAGGCTCTATGGCTTGAGTGAGGAGTGGTTGGAAGAAGTTCAGGGAGCTGTTGCCTCCTTCCGTGCCAAGGGATCTTTGTACGTGACATGTGTTAGGAGTGTAATGCTGTATGGTAGTGAGACCAGGGGAGTAAAGGAAGAGGATATTCACCAGCTCAAATGTACAGAAATGACAATGATTAGGTGGATGTGCAGTGTGTCATTGAATGTGAGTCCTTGGGGGGCTAGGTTTACAGTGAAAGAGTTAAAAGGAAAGATGGGACTGAAGTGTATTGGTGCCTTGGTGAGGAGAGATAGATCAAGATGGTTTGGGCATGTGGAGAGGATGAGGGATGACAGTTGGGTGCAGAAAAGTGGGAAGTATAGACGTTGAGGGTAGTGTTGCGAGAGGCAGACTGAAAAATACCTGGGACGAGGTCATAGAGTGTAACCTCAGGGGTAAGGGACTGAATAGGGAGGCTGCCAGCGATCAAACACATAGAGAGCTGCCATTAGATGACCAAGGCTGGCGCATGCAAGCATGTTGGAGCCTTTATAAACAAAACGAAGTGAACTGAAACGAATGCAAGAAGGAGCACACAGAGAGGGTCACATCCACCCTCACAAATTGGTCAGAGGACAAACATTGAGCTTGCCCTCTGATCTTGACCTTCATTTGAGTCCCTTTAATATGGAATTGCTTCATTTGTACTTGATCTTTAACTTTTCACCAACTTTAGCCCAATATTGATAAATAATATTTTAGTTGTCCTTGCACTGTAACCTTTGATCAGTTGTTCTCAAAATTAAATTTGTCCTGCATGTTTGCAGGAAGTCCGGTACAGGGGTGGATCAGCCAGAAAGATTGCTGGGAAGGATTGCTACTATAAGCTGTTTTGGCAGGGGGGAACTGACGGATATGGGGGTGTGGGTGTGTTGGTTCCGAAGAAATGGGTGGAGCATGTTATGAATGTTATGAGAGTAAGTGATAGGATATTAGTAGTGAAAATTTTGATCGGACGGGTGATGATTTCAGTTATATCGGCATATGCTCCACAGGTAGGATTGGATGACGCAGAGAAGGATAGATTTTGGGATGATTTAATACGTGTAGTAAATGGTATGGGCGATGATGAGGTAGTGGTTCTGGGAGGGGATTTAAATGGTCATGTTGGTGAAGCAGCTCAAGGTTATGAAGGAGTCCATGGAGGATGTGCATATGGTGTGAGGAATGTGGAAGGGGAAAGAATACTCGAGTTTGGGGGAGGCTATGGACATGATTGTGTGCAACACACATTTTAGAAAAAGAGTGAGTAGATTGATTACATACGAGTCTGGGGGAAATAGTAGTCAGATAGATTATTTTCTGGTCAGGAGGGTTGATAGGAGATTAGTGAGGGATGTTAAAGTTATAGGAAGCGAGGAGTGTGTGCAGCAGCACAAACTGTTGATTTGTGACATGGTGCTTAAGGAACGAATGATGAGAAGGAGGACATATGTACCTAGGAGGAAAATATGGAAGCTGGGAAACCAATCAGTAAGGGATGCCTTTTATAGTGAGATGAGGAGAGTGGTGGCTGAACAGGAAGCCGTAGATAGAGACGTTAATGAACAGTATAGAGCCCTTAAGAACAATCTCTTGAGAGTTACCGATGCAATATGCGGTTGGACAAGAGGCCCACCAAGACATAAAGTATCTTGGTGGTGGGATGAGGGTGTAGAAGCCGCAGTTAAGGAGAAAAGAAGGCTTTTTCGGGAATGGAAGAAGGGTGGTAACAGGGAGGAGTACTTGGCTGCCAAGCGCAGGGCTAGAAGAGAGGTATACAGGGTGAAGTCTGAGTCACAGAGACTTTTACTTGATAATCTAAATCATGGAGGAAGGAAAAATATGGTTTTTAGGGTGGCAAATCAGGTGAAGAGGGATAATCGGTACATTGTAGGTGAGCAGTGTGTGAAGAATGATGAAGGAAGGGTAGTGGTGAACAGTGAGGATATTAAAGATGCATGGAGAGAGCATTATAGCTGGTTGTTGAATGAGGAGTTTGATTGGGATAGGGAAGGTTTGGAGTCAGCTGATCCAGTGTTTGGGCCTTGGCCTTTGATTGACACTGCTACTGTGAGTGAGGCAATAGGCAGGATGCGGGTGGGGAAGGCGGCAGGCGTGTCTGGGTTGACTGCCGAAATGTTGAAGGCCTCAGGAGATATTGGGGTGAGGTTAGTCACTGACCTGATAAATATGATTATATATGAGTGTGTGGTCCCAGATGATTGGCTGAAGAGTGTAATTGTAAATGTGTACAAAGGGAAGGGTGATGCCCTGGAAAGGGGAAATTACAGAGGTATAAATTTCTTAGATCAGATAATGAAAGTAATGGAGAGAGTTCTAGAAGGTATGATTAAAGAAAGAGTGAATATCAATGAGATGCAGTTTGGGTTTATGCCAGGCAGGGAGGCAGGGGGACCACTGATGCCATATTCATTGTTCGACAGCTTCAGGTAAAATATATTGGTAAGAAAAGGGAATTGTATTTTGTTTTTGTTGATTTGGAAAAGGCCTTTGACAGAGTCCCTAGAGAGGTTGTGAAGTGGGCAATGAGAAAGCTGGGGTTGGAAGAGTGGCTGGTTAGGGTGGTTATGGCCATGTACGTGGGTGCTCGCACCCAGGTAAGAGTGAATGGAGTTTTTGAGTGATGAGTTTCCTGTGAATGTTGGTGTGCATCAGGGGTCAGTTTTGAGTCCCTTGTTGTTTATAATGGTGCTTGAAGCCCTCTCACGTGACTTCAGTGATGGACTCCCATGGGAGATGTTGTACGCTGATGATTTGGTGTTGATTGCGGAGAATGAAGGGGAGGCTGAGGAAAGATTTAAGAAGTGGAGAGATGGTATGGGGTACAAGGGCTTAAGGGTAAATGCAGATAAAACAAAAGTGATGATATCTAGGGTTGGTTGTGGTACAATCAGACGAGAGGGAGAGTGGCCATTTGCAGTTTGCCACATGGGTGTGGGAAGTAATTCCATCTTGTGTATTGTGTGTGATAAATGGGTGCACAAGAGATGTAGTGGTATTAGAGGTAGACTGCGAGATAATGCTTATTTCATGTGTGCGGCGTATCGGGGAGAGCAGGTGGAGATTGGTAGGCGTGAGAGGGTTGAACTTGCAGGTGAGTCTCTTGAGTGTGTGGAGTTTTGTTATTTGGGAGACATGTTATGTGCCGGAGGTGGGGCTGGAGTTAGCTCGGTTGCTAGAGTGAGAAGTGGTTGGAAGAAGTTCAGGGAGCTGTTGCCTCTCCTGACATTGAGAGGACTCTCCTTACGTGCTAAGGGGTCTTTGTATGCAGCATGTGTTAGGAGTGTGATGCTGTATGGTAGTGAGACCTGGGCAGTAAAGGAAGAGGATATTCGCAGGTTTAAACGTACAGAAATGACAATGATTAGGTGGATGTGCAGTGCGTCCCTGCGTGCAAGGCCTGGGGGGGCTGGGTTTACGATAGAAGAGTTGAGAGGTAGGATGGGACTGGAGTGTATTGGTGTTGTGATGAGGAGAGGTAGGCTGAGGTGGTTTGGACATGTGGAGAGGATGGGGGATGATAATTGGGT
>JAGKTI010008114.1:0-24028 GCA_018397915.1 Birgus latro | reverse complement strand
GATATTCGCAGGTTTAAACGTACAGAAATGACAATGATTAGGTGGATGTGCAGTGCGTCCCTGCGTGCAAGGCCTGGGGGGGCTGGGTTTACGATAGAAGAGTTGAGGGGTAGGATGGGACTGGAGTGTATTGGTGTTGTGATGAGGAGAGGTAGGCTTATGTGGTATGGAGATGTGGAGAGGATGGGGGATGATAATTGGGTACAGAGGGTGAGAAGTGTTAATACTGGGGGAGGGGTAGACCGAGAAAGACATGGGACGAGGTCATTAAATATGACTTTAGGGTTAAGGGACTGAACAGGGAGGGTGCCAGAGATCGAGCAGTGTGGAGAGCCGCCATTAGGTGACCAAGGCCGACACATGCAAGCATGTTGGAGCCTTCAAAAACGAAACGAAACGAAACACACACACACATGCACACATGCACATGCATGCACACACATACACACACACACACAGAAGGAAGGAAGGAATAATGTAGAATTTGCACCTAGCCATAATATGTCTTTATGGCACTGTAGGAGCGGAGGGAAATAAAGACCGGAAGAAACACAAAATCAAAAGAGAGGTAGGAGAGAAGAGCACAACAGGACAGTAAGGAGAGAAAGACGGGAGACAAAAAGACCACATTTAGTTGCCTTGTACTACAAGCAGGGGTAGCGGGAAAGTATTCTCCCCCCCTCCCCCCCTCCTTTCTTCAGGAGGGAGAGAGAGAGAGAGAGTGACAGGCAGACAGACATACACACGGGTCGTGAAGAGAGTCGGAGTCGGAGCTGCTCCTGGATCGAGAGAAATAATCGCTGATCTAGTGGCGAAAAGGAGACAGCCTATTGTGATTATGTGGTTGAATGTGTGAGTGGTGGTCCCGTCGGATATTAGTTAAAAAAATACTGCAGGTTTCGGCCCTAAAAAATTCAAGCCAAAGTGAAAAAGAAAGTTTCCATATGGTTGTATCATGGCGGAGAGAGACGGAAGATTGTTTACAACGGGCTAGGAGGAATTTGTGGGCTTCTCCGAAGAAAATGTTGGTAAAGGAAGTGATAAGCTGCAACAAACAAGAGTAGCAGGAGTAGGGAAAACGGCAGAGAGGAATGTCTAGGAGTTAAAAAAGGTATGGGAAGTAATTAAGCAGCTGCAGGAACGGACCTTGGAGCAGGAGAGAGACATCAAAGTCCTACAGAATAAACTGGAAAAAGTTAGCACACGTAGTGAGGAACAAGAAAAAGAAGTCACAGAATTAAAGGTGAGCAATGAGTCCACATCAAATGAAATAAAACAGCTTAGGAGGGAGAATAAGAGGTTGGAAGAAGGAAGGGACCGAATAAAAAGTAAACTAAATGAGTACGAATCAAAATCGAGGAGGCAAAATGAGCACATTCAGGAAATCAAGGAACAACATAAGGGGTGGAAGAAAATACAGGAGGAAGGATATGTAAATTTGAAGATCATAGAACAACAAAGTAAGGAAAAAGTGGAGAAGGAAGTGGTTAGAGTACTAAGAAGCAGAGAATCTTTGGTCAGGGATGTAGCAGACAAGAAAAAATGTGTGATAATCTCAGGAATAAAAGAAAAACGAATGACAGTGAGATCTGAAAGAGAGAGAGAGGAACTGAGCAAGGCTAAAGAAATAATATCACTGGTTATGGAGGGAATCAGTGAAGCCCAAGAAGAGATTGAAGAAGTGTTTAGGTTAGGAAAGTACGAGGATGGTGGGGCAAGGCCTTTGAAAGTAAAGTTTAAGTCTCAAGTAATAGTGAATGAAATCATAAGCAGAACATGGAAATTGTCAGATAAAGAGGGGTTTAAAAATGTTTGGATTAGGAGAGATGCAAATGAAGAGGCAAGAGCTAAATTAAAGAAGTTAGTAAAGGAAGCAAAGATGAAAAATGAACAGCGAACGGAGAAAGAGAAGACAGAGTTCTGTTGGAGAGTTATGGACCAGAAATTGAGGAAGTGGTACCGACGGAGGGAAGGAGAGACGAGAGTATAAAAAACAATGAAAAAAGTTTGAAAGTGGCGTACAAACATTGATGGATTAATATCGGCAAGGTTAGAAATCAATGATTTTTTGAGGGTACACAAACCTGATGTTATGTGCTTTGTAGAGACTAAATTGAAAGAAGATATTGATATTCATATGGGAGGTGGGAAATACAAATTATGGAGAAGAGACAGAAAAGAAAAAATGGGGGGAGGAGTGATGATAGCAGTGAAGGACAATATAAATGTACATACTGTGGAAATGGCAGAGGGCAGGGTTGAAGCGATAAATATGAAATTAGAAACTGGGGAGAATGGTAAGAGAGATATGGCAGTGGTATATGTTCCCCCTAAGACGAGAGCATGGAATGACGATGAATACCAGGAGATGTTGTCAGAAACGTTAGTTATCTACAGAAAGTGATTGAGAAAAACAACAACATAATCCTAGTGGGTGACTTTAACTGTAAAGAGGTGAACTGGGAGGAATGGGACTCAGGAGGCAGCGAAGATTCGTGGGGCACTAAATTGTTAAATATAGCAATGAATAATGTTATGACGCAGTGGGTTAAAGAAGAGACACGATTCAGAGGTGATGACACACTAGCAAGATTAGATTTGCTACTATCCAAAGAACATGATTTAATTGAATCTTTAAATTATCTCTTGTTCTGTAGGAAAAAGTGATCATGTGGTCATTGAGTTCCAGATGATAACAGGGAACGTGGTGCCAAGAGATGAGCATTATAGGCAAGGAAGATACAACTTTGGGAAAACAAACTTTGCAGAATTGAGAAACTTTTTTGAAAATGTGGACTGGAGAAAATTCAGAGAAACAAGAGAGATACAGAGGAAGTGGGATATCTTTTTAGACCTCTACAATTTGGGAGTGGAAAAATATGTGCCAAGAGCAAGTGGGAAGAAAATAGGAAAAAGATGTGGTTTAATAGAAGGTGTATGATAGCGAAAAAAGAGAGGGACATGGCATGGAACAAATGGAGAAAGAGAGGTAATATCAGAGCAAAGGAAGAATATAAAAGAACTTGAAATGAATATACAAGAATACACAGAGAGGAAGAAAGGAACTTTGAAAAAGGTATAATTGACAAATGTAAGGATGAACCCAAATTGTTTTATAGATTTGTTAATGGCAAATTGAAGCAAAGGGAAGGAATCACCAAACTGAAAGTAGAAGGAGAGGTCTACAAGGATACAGTAATGCAAGCTGAAGTAATGAACAAATGTTTCCAATCGGTTTTCACTAAGGAAAGGGAGTTTATGGAAGGAGAGGGACTGATTAGAAATGTAGTGATAAAAGATATAAAAGTGGAAGTGCAGGAAGTGTATAAATTACTGGGAACTCAAGATATAAGGAAAGCCCCAGGACCGGATGGAATCTCTAATTGGGTACTGAAGGAATGCAGAGAACAACTGGCGGATAAGATTCACAATTTAATTGTGTGCTCCTTGGAAGAGGGGAAAGTGCCTCGGGAATGGAAGAGGGCAAATGTGGTGCCAATCTATAAGGGAGGAAACAAGGAAGAACCCCTGAATTATAGACCAGTGTCCCTAACCAGCATGGTTGCGAAATTGTGTGAGAGAATCCTGAAAGATAGATGGATAGAATACCTGGAAGAGATGAATATTTTGACTGAAAGTCAGTTTGGATTCAGAAGTGGAAGGTCATGTGTTTCCAACTTGTTGAGCTTTTACTCAAGGGCAATTGACGTGCTACAGGAGAGAGACGGTTGGGTGGATTGTGTGTACTTAGATGTGGAGAAGGCCTTCGACAAGGTTCCCCACAAGAGACTATTATGGAAATTACAGCATATTGGAGGACTGAAGCCTCCTGGAATTGATGAGAGACTTTTTGAGTGACAGACAAATGAGGACAGTAATAAAGGACAGGAGATCTGGATGGAGGGAAGTAACAAGCGGTGTCCCGCAGGGCTCGGTGCTGGCACAAGTAATGTTCCTGATTTACGTGAATGATATGGTAGATGCAGTGAACAGCTATGCAAGCCTGTTTGCTGATGATGCAAAGATCTTGAGAAAGGTAGAGGTTGAAGAAGACTGTAAAATGCTACAGGAGGATCTGGATAGGATACATGATTGGAGCCGGATGTGGGAAATGAAATTTAACGCAAAAAAATGTAAAATATTGGAAATGGGTAAAAGTACCAAGAGGCCATCATTGAATTATTTGATGGGTAATGAACCAATTAGAAAAGCGAGAGAAGAGAAAGATTTGGGAGTGCTGGTCCAGGATAGTTTGTTACCTGAAAAGCATATAAATAAGATAGTGAGAGAGACATATAAACTCTTGACCAATATAAGAGTGGCATTTCATTACATGGATGAGATGATGAAGAAATTGATAGTGGCCATGATCCGCCCCAGGTTAGAATATGCAGCAGTAGTGTGGTCCCCACACTAAAAGAAAGATATAACCAAGATTGAGAGAATACAAAGAACAGCAACCAAGATGGTCCCCAGTCTGGCAGATTTGCCGTACAGAGAGAGGCTGGAAAGGCTGGATTTGCCTTCCTTAGAGGAAAGGAGAGAGAGAGTCAACATGATTGCAGTGTTCAGGACCATGATAGGAGTAGATAAAATTGACAGAGAAAATCTGTTTGTGTGAGATGAGAGAGCAACAAGAGGACATGGAATGAAACTAAAGAAGCCAAACTGCTTGAAGGACATCAAGAAATATAGTTTTCCTTATAGATGCATAGACCTGTGGAATAGCCTGTACAAAGAGATCGTTCAGTCTAAAAACTTAAACGAGTTTAAGGCAAAATTTGACTTATTGAGAAACAGAGATGGGACCCCACGAGCGTAGCTCATTTCCTGTATATCACAATTAGGTAAATACAGACCCATAGCAACACAGACAGAAAATAGACAGATAGATGCACAGACAGACAAAAACACATATAGACAGACTAAAGCGCATACAGACAAAGCATACAGGATATTGACAAACTCAGAATGACAGAGAAATGGATAAAAAGACAAGGACAGGACTTAGTCAAATGGAAAAAGTAACGGACAAAATGAAAGGCACACAGAAAGACGATATAGCCAGACACAGAAAGAATGACAAGCAAATACAGAAAAAGGAAGAAGGAAAATAAGATAAAGAGACAGACAGTCAGAAAGACAGACACTGAATAACTTACAGAAAGACAGAGGAACAGGATGGCAGATAGAGTGTCAAACATAGAAGACAAATGCAGATAGACAAAAAAAAAAAAGGTTGTAATGGATATGTTCATACTCCTTCATACCACTTCATACTGGCATGGGATGTGTTTGGGTCCATATGTATGAACCTCTGCATCATGAAACCTTCCCAGATTACTGAGCCAACTAATGTTTGTTCATGTAGCCTGTCTCCATTCTTGTCTTTGACTTCCATCTCGCTCGGAAGATAAAGGAATTTTTGCTTGTTGCTGAACATACACAAAGTACTTATTTTAAGTGAGCAGATAAGACGTCAGTGTCTTGTGAAGCATTAATTGGAGTTGAGAAATAATGCAGTGCCCTATAGCTATCTGGAGGTATTGCTTTTGCTACCAATTATCATGCTTGGCCCATGGCTTGCTGTAACTTGCTTGTAAGCTTACTTCCAAATAGTTTCTCCAAACATACTTGCCACAAGTAAGGGATGGACTTTTAACCTTGCCATAACTTTTGTTTTCATTATGGCAGTTAGGAGAATGGTTTCCTATAGAGATATAATGAAGCAAATTTTTGTATGAATTTTCTCACATGAGATGGAATCTAGAATTTAGAAGATTGAAATGATGAGTAAATGGATGTCTGGTGCAGTTACTGGGTGCTTTGTTAGTAATTTTCCTGTTGTTTCTTTTTCTTGTTTGAAACATCTTTCAATTACATGTATTGGTGGGTAGTGGGACTGAGGTGAATTATGTATGGTTTGTTACTAATAGTTGCACCCTATTCAGAGAGGCCATTATGAATCTGGTGTCTGAGTGTGAGGGTGAGGTGGAGTGGTTGCTGCAGCTGTCCACATTGTCCTCGCACACTACCATGCACCTTCAGCTCTTGCTCTTCCACCAAGTATTACATGAGGTAAGTTTATACTCAATATCCATTTTTTTACATTGGCCTGATTGATGTGATTTAGAATGATAATGGGAAATGCCTGAAGGACATGTTTCAAGAAAGAAGGTTTTGCATTTGTAATTCTTATTTTAAATGCAAAGATACACGTAAATATACATGGTATAGTGGGAATGGAGATTATGTTGAGAAGAGCGTGATCGATTATGTGCTCATAGAAAGGTAGATGCTGGGAATGGTTGCTAACACGAGGGCAGTGAGAGGACGATGTGGTGGTCTGTCAGATCATATGATTGTGGTATGCAAGATCAAGCTGAGAGGAGTGAGGTGGACCAAGAGAAAGAGGAGCTGTCAGGGAGAGAGACTGAAAGTTGAGAAGCTGAGGATCAAAGAAATGGCAGATGAATACAGGGCCAAAGTAGGGGAGGAGTTTGAGTAAGTGCATTGGAATGAAATGGATCTGGACAGCTTGTGGATTAGATATAGGGATTGCTTAGTTAGGAATGCTAAAGTGGAGTGTGGTGTGGCAGGAGCAGCAACAAAGAAGAAATGGTGGGGTAAAGAGGTTACGAGGGCAGTGGAGGAAAAGAGGAAGTGGCTAGAGTGAATATAGGACAGGCATTCAGTTGAAATAAGATGTGAATATATTGAGATCAAGAAGCACATAAAGAGACTAGTGAAGAGAAAAAAGGAGGAGATAAATGATGATCTAGGAAGAAAATCATCATCATCATCATCATCATCATCATCCGGACCTCTTCTCCTACCCAAGGGCATGGTGAGGAGTAGCAATGTCCCAACAGCCCAAATTTGCCCAGTCCAATGGGCCACACTTCCATTCACTCATAATTCAAGCCCCCGGAATCCTGGCTGTGTCGGATATGCCCAAAACATTCACCACATTCTGTAGCTTCACTTAAACGTATCCGATAGAGTCAGTCCGGGCACTGCCATATTAAAAGGGGTGCCAAATCCCTGCTCATGCACTTCTCCTCACAACATTCATCCAGCCAGCTCGATCTTTTGTCAGTTCCTTAGCCTCACCGACGTCCAAACCTCTTTTCCTCATACAGTCATCCACCGTATCTCCACCTTCTCCATGGCCTACCTCGCCTCCTCAACATCCACTCAGATATACCTTTTTCACCACTCTATTGTTATCCATTATCTCCACATGACTATACCATCTCAGTACACTCTCTTTGATTCTGGTGTCCACCAACTTCCTAACTCCACATCTTTCATGAATCACATTATTTCCTATCCGATCCACCCTCTGTACTCCATGTACATTCCTCAGCAGTCCCATCTCCACTGCTCTTACTCTTGCCTTTTGTTTATCATGCAACACCATAGTCTCACATCCATATGTTAAAGTTGGCACTAACACTCCTTCATGTAAACCTCATGCAGCTGCAACACTCAAGCCTCTGTTTCTTGTCAAGGCCTTCACTGTGCCAGCTACTTTCCTTCCTTGTGTCACTCTACTTTCCACTTCTTTTGCACATTTTCCTCTCTTTTCTATCACTTTACCCAGGTATTTGAACTCTCACCAATTCCAGTCTCTCTCCATTCACTGTAACATCGCACTGGGAGATTGATTTTTTTTTTTTTTTATGTGTCCGACTCTGGGCATAGGCTTCACAGCCTACTATCATGGCCCAGCAGTCCTCCTACATACTACCACACACCTCTACATGTCACCACTTCGGTGCTAACACCCACCGTCCATACTGAATACATACTAGGGCTGTCTCATACAGGACTGGTGTATTGGTATTAGCGGGAGTATTTTTACGACATGTCGGCGGGTCTTCTGGTAGATCAGTAAAGCCTGATTTGCTGTATTTCAAATTCTTAAACTGTTCCCTGCCCCAGCAAAGATTCGAACTTGGGTCCGTGGGACCGCAGGCCACCTCTCTACCGATTGAGCCACTGCCTCCCCCGATTGATTGATTGATTGTATTAAAATCTGGCGGCGCAGCTGCCAGGATCATATGCCGCTGGACAACAAGCTAAAAGATGCAGCAAATAAAAATTGAGTACTCAAAATAAAGTTAATAACTGTTACTAGGAGTAAAACATGTAAAAGTATAAAAGAATAGAGAATAAAATAACAATTAGTTATAAAAGTGGAAGGAGGCCTGCCTCCTGAAGAAAACTGAAAACATCAGTAAAATTACTAGAGGCTCCACCAAGCATCGAAGAGAGACAGTAGGCACCATCTGTCCCTCTATGCCTATGGAGGAATCGCTGACATAGGTCCCCCAAACTTGGACACTCGACCAGCAAGTGGCGGACAGTAAGGGGAACAAGGCAATCATCACAGTACGGTTGAGTCTCACCACTCATTAGGAACCCATGTGTAAGCTGAGAGTGACCAATGCGAAGCCTAGCAAGAGCCACCTCTAAACACTGTGGCAGGGAGGGGAGAACCCTTGGCACAACCACCCTCTGAAAGATTTCTTTTAGTTTATTATGAGCAACACCATCCCAGTGCCTCTGCCAGCACGTATGAATTCTGGACCACAAGTAAGATGTTATATCACAAGCTGGAAGCGTGTAGTCAGATGGGGGCTATTGAAAAGCCGCAGCTTTAGCCAGTGTATCTGCCCTTTCATTGCCCACCACACCAACATGTGCGGGAACCCAGCAGAAATCCACTCTCTTCCCCTGACGACGAATGAGGAACAGCCACTCCAAAATAGCTAAAACTAGGGGATGGGAGGAGGTAAAAGAGTCCAGGGCCATAAGTGCCCCTTGAGAGTTGCTAAAAATAGTAAAATGATTGTCTTGATGAACAAACACCAACTTCAGGGCTAAAGCAATAGCTGACAACTCTGCAGTAAAAACTGAGGCAGCCAATGGAAGACTACTTCCACGGCGAAAGTTGGGAAATACCACTCCAAAACCAACACCAGAGGCGGATTTAGAGCCATCAGTATACACATGCACTGAACCATCATGCCTAGAAGTATGTTCTAAAAATAACTGTAAAAGAGACTAAGGAATGACAGAATCCTTTGGGCCCACCAAAGACCTGCAGAAAGTTACCTTGGGTAAGATCCATGGCGCAACCCTTGGGATCCGAAATGGACTGACAGTTACTGCCAACAAACCAAACTCCTCCATGATATCCTGAACCCTATAGCCAAACGGATGAGGCATGCGAGGGTCATCATCATCATCATCATCGCTCATTTTTGAAGGCTCCAACATGCTTGCATGTGTCGGCTTTGGTCACCTAATGGCGGCTCTCCATGCTGCTCGATCTCTGGCAGCCTCCCTATTCAGCCCCTTAACCCTTAAGTCACATTTAATGACCTCATCCCATGTCTTTCTCGGTCTACCCCTCCCAACCCCTCCCCCAATATTAACACCTCTCACCCTCTGTACCCAATTATCCTCCCCCATCCTCTCCACATGTCCAAACCACCTCAGCCTGCCTCTCCTCATCACAACACCAATACACTCCAGTCCCATCCTACCTCTCAACTCTTCTATCGTAAGCCCAGCCCCCCCAGGCCTTGCACGCAGGGACGCACTGCACATCCACCTAATCATTGTCATTTCTGTACGTTTGAGCCTGCGAATATCTTCTTCCTTTACTGCCCAGGTCTCACTACCATACAGCATCACACTCCTAACACATGCTGCATACAAAGACCCCTTAGCACGTAAGGAGAGTCCTCTCAATGTCAGGAGAGGCAACAGCTCCCTGAACTTCTTCCAACCACTTCTCACTCTAGCAACCGAGCTAACTCCAGCCCCACCTCCGGCACCTAACATGTCTCCCAAATAACAAAACTCCTCCACACACTCAAGAGACTCACCTGCAAGTTCAACCCTCTCACGCCTAACAATCTCCTCCTGCTTATGATAATACAAAAAAACAAGACTGTCGCATTACACATTCCCAGACAAGTGAATCTGGAAGGCGATGAATCCGGAGGAAACATCGCGCTGCAACAGACTGACGCAGCAGATCTAAGGGAGGCATACCAGCCTCCACCAACAAGCTGGGAACCGGAGATGATCGAAAAGTGCCAGTTGCAAGGCGAAGACTGGCATGATACATAGCATCTAGAGTTTTTAGTCTGGACTGTGTAGCAGAGGAGTAGTCTTCACAGCCATATGACAGCTTTGATGTCACAAAAGCCTGAAACAGATGCAAGTGTTCTCCCATCAGCACCCCAAGAGGTATGGGACAGAACCCTCAACAGATTGAGAGCCTTCATACATGATACAGTCCTTCCTCCAATTCTGCGAGAATATGGTCGACAAAAACCCTCGCAAAATCAAAATTCGCAAAATTCAAACAATTAAATATATGAAATAAAGGCAAATTGGTCGACATCACCTCAAGGTAAGCACTTTTTCCCACTCTTTCTCTCGACTCTACCTCTTAATTTTATGATGATAAATGAAACAAACATGAACTGATGTACTGTACAGTAATATTAATGAGAAAACATCATAGGTAAGAAACATTAAAAAAAAAAAATGCATTTACAATAATGTGAAGATTGGCTTGGTGTACGAGACTGGTGGCGGGGCGAGGCTTGGCTACTGTGGCCCCGCGGGGCCTAAGTCATCACTATCACTGTCAGCAGATATTTCCGCATCTTGCTGTGTTTTTTCTACCTCTCTCATGAATCCCTCGAAGTCAGAATCGTCACTGGGGTCATCAGAATGAAAAAGGTTAGGGATGCTAGGATCGCTGGCTGCTTTGGGAGGGGTGGCAGGATGGCTGGTTGATGGGGCAGGGTCTCTTGGGGTTCTCATTAATTTTGTGATTAGAGATTGCTTCCTCTTGTTAACTCCATTTCTGTGTAGGTCAGCATAAAAACAAAGGGCCCTGTCAACACCAATGCATGCTTGCTGAGCCCTAAATTGGTCACATTCATTGTTCACGATGGTTTTTTTCAGCTGGTTAATGACGGTGAGAATATTGGCCAGGTTATGCATCGTTAATTCTCGGCTGCTTCGCTTTTATGCTGACCTCCACAGAGATGGGTTTAACACTCGTGCAAGGTTAGACTGCTGGGGTATTGCGAGGAGCACCATGAAATTGTGAGGGTCAGTGACCTTGGTTGGAAATAGGTGCAAACAAACGTGGTGGGGTGGCAGACCACTGAACTAGGAGGCTTAGTACGCCCAGTGAACCATGACGTCACTACTCGGGGTGGCAAAGTAGTGCGGGAAGACGACTCTCCCATCACTCGACCTTGCAAAGTGTGTGATCACTTGCAAAGTTCATAAACGTTAAAAAATACATGACTTTTGGAACTACCTTTCAAAATTGGTGAATCGCAAAGTTAAAGTTCGCAAAGTTGAAGGATGTACTGTACTTTAAGATTTCCAAGTGTGAAACCCAAGTCATTCGGCGGTCAAACGTCAGGCCCAAGAATTTAGTCTCTGCCACACAACGGAGTCTCCTGCCACAAAGCTGGAGATCAGGGTCTGGGTGTACCCCTCTCATCCTACAAAAGTGCATAGCCACAGTCTTTGAAGGGGAAAACTGAAAACCCCTGGAAGTTGCCCAGGCAGAAATCTTCTCCAGGACAAGCTGCATACGCCGCTCAATAGCAGATATCCGGGAGCCAGAAAACCATATGGCTAAGTCATCCACGTAAAGAGATGAGGATACCCCAGCAGGCACAATGTCAAGGATACCATTGATGGCCACTGCAAACAGGGAGGCACTTAAGACACTCCCTTGTGGGACACCTTCCTCCTGGCACAGCGGCGCGGAGAGGGTAGAACCCACATGGACCCAAAACACACGATCAGTCAAGAAGTCCTCAAGCAGCAAAGGCAGCCGACTGCGTAAACCAAAGGCATGAAGGTGTTGGAGGATGCCATAGTGCCAGGTAGTGTCATATGCCTTCTCAAGATCGAAGAACACAGCCACAAGATGTTGCTTGGAGGCAAAAGCTTCATAGATCGATGCTTTGAGTCTGATAAGGTTGTCCGAGGTACATCGGAATTTACGGAAGCCACTTTGCGAAGGAGGGAGGAAGCAACTCTTCTCTAGAAACCACAGAAGCCTGATATTGACCATCTTTTCAAATAGCTTGCACACGCACGACGTTAAAGCAATTGGGCGATAGTTGGAAACCTGGGAATGATCCTTACCAGGCTTGGGATTGGGGAGGACAATACTCAACTTCCAACTCTTGGGAATAGAGCCCTTGTCCCAAACCCTGTTAAAAAGATACAATAAAAACTGAAGTGAATCAGTTGGTAGATGATGTAGCATAACGTATGGAATTTCGTCAGGCCCACGAATTGTGTCACCACACTCTGAGAGGGCAGCACATAGCTCACTGAGACTAAAATCTAAGTTATATGGCTCTCCACCACGAGAGTGAAAGTCAAGACCCAGTGTCTCCTGGTTCCTACGAAAGCTAGCACACGGTTTAGAAGGATCTTTTTTTGAGACAGCATAAAACGGATCTGCAAAAGCAGAAGCTACTGCATCTGGTGCAGACACAAGATCGCCCTGAAGTCACAACACCGGTGGGGAGGGGGGCGAGAACCTACCAGAAATCTTGCGCACCTTTTTCCACACCATTGGCATTGGAGTAGCTGACGTAACTGTAGAAACATACGACCTCCACGAGTTGCGGTGAGCATCCTTCATGACCTGTCTATGGTGAGTATGTGCTTTGCGAAACTGGATTTTTAGAAAAACAACATCACGATTGGCAAAATACCGACGAGCAGCTGTTTTGTAAGCTCCTTTTGCTATAGAGCAGTCATCATTCCACCATGGCACAGGTCTCCGGGAAAAAACTCCAGAAGTCCGTGGGATGGAATGAACCCCTGCTGAGAAAAGAGTCTTAGTAAAATAACGTTCAGCATCATCGATAGTTGAAAAATCAGTAACCTTGTAGGCAAATACACGGAGTTCCTCAAAGAGAGGCCAATCAGCCCTATCTAGACACCAGCGTGGCATACGGGTTGCAGGAACAGAGCGAGTAGTTTGGATCAACACAGGATAATGATCACTACCATGCAGATCATCCAAAACCTCCCAAGCAAAATCAAGGGCACAATGAGAGGAGATGGTGAGGTCAATGACAGAATACGTGCCAGTCTGAACGTGAAAATGGGTCGGCCTCCCATCGTTTAGGATAACCAAATCTAAATCCCCAACCAAAGAGGCAAGAAGATCACCCTGGGGATTTGAAAGTGAGTCACCCCACAAAGGATGGCAGCCATTAAGGTCACCAAGGAGTAGAAAAGGGGGTGAAAGTTGTCTGATAAGGGTCTCCAGATCATCACGCATAACAGGAACAGAAGGTGGAAGGTACAGACAACAGATGTTATAGCACCTCCCAACGTGCATCTGTACCGCTAAACCTTGAAGATGAGACTGGACTGAAAAGGAAATAAAGGGGATATCAGATCGGCATAAAATGGGACATCCACCGCTGTGACCGCCAGGAGGAGATACATGGAAGACCTCATACCCCCTGATAGAAGGAAACGGTCTATCCTCCACCATGGTCTCCTGGAGACAGACACAAGAGTGGGCTGAGAGCAGAAAGTAGTAACTGTAATTCCTCCCAGTTTGCCATGGTACCTCTACAATTCCATTGAAGACAGAATGTTACTGGTTGAGCCATACTGATTAGTATGAAATATTATGAATTGAGAAACACAAGGGCTATGTAGCAACCTCGTTGGGAAGGGTGTGAAAGCCCTTCTTCCTAGGCGTGAAGCTCTGCCACATCAACCAAGAGGACAATGAAGATTTAGAGTTTCCATGGGTGGAAGGACCCTTACCCCGAGACACGTCCCGCCCATCACCAGAATGAGCCCGAGGCACAGAGACCTTCCTGGAAGACCCACTTGCCCCGTCCACACACCCACGTGGGGGTCCAGCTGGCACACTGGGGCCAACTGAACCCTCCCCAACCAAAATATCCAAAGGTTGGCTGCTGGGTGACGGATCAGAAGGAGCAAGTGATTCAGCTCTTTGAGAATCTAAAGACCCAGACCCCACCACACCTGATCAAGAGGCAGGGACTGGAATCTTAGAAAGACCATCACGAACACCCACTGACTTAGATGCTGCCACTGGTTGGGTTGTTGAGTGAAGAGCCCCCTCAGAATTCTCAGGCGATACAGAAGTTTGAACTTTTGAAGGAGGGGAGTCATACAAAGAGTCCTCACTCCTTACCCGTTTGAGGTTAGCAGACGCAACCTCCACTTCTGCACCAGAACTAGATGCACTAAAAACTGTAGAAGCACATTGTAAAGAAGACTGAACATCATTAGCCAGGTGAGCAGATGATACAGGATCAGCAGTTAGTACAGGAGTAGCAGCTGATACAGGAATAGCAGCTGGTGCAGGAGTAGCAGCTGGTACAGGAGTAGCAGCTGGTGCAGGAGTAGCTGCTGGTACAGGAGTAGCAGCTGGTACAGGAGCAGCAGCCAGACGAGATGCAGACTCCAAAGGTGCCGGAGTCCTTGGGAGATGACGAGGAGGAGGAGTAGGACATCCAGTATCTGACAAGGGACGAGGAGATGGGTCAGTGAAAGGAGCAGGAGCCCCATAATGGTGCATAGCAGGCTTTGACTTAGAGAGAATAGAAGCAAAAGACACACCTGGGCAGACATACATCGACCTGACACGGTCCTTAGCTTCAGTAAAACTCCGCCTCTCCTTGGCTCTGAGAGACAAAATTTCATATTCCACTTTGTATCGATCACAGGATTTAGAGGAAGCAGTGTGCTCACCACCACAATTGATACATGATATGGGACCAGGGCATTCCACACCCTCATGAACATCATACCCATACAACACACAGACTTCTGGAAGTCCCAGGGCAAGGCGTTTACAAGTTCGACCAATATGACCCAAATGCTGACAGTGGAAACATCTACTAGGCATAGAGATATAGGGCCTAACTCTGTACTGGTACCATGCAGCGTCAAGAAGAGCAGGGAGGCTCAATGAATCAAAAGTAACAATTAAGGATGGAGTAGGCAGAAGGTCACCATTTATTTTCTTCTTAATTCGCTCAACCTTGATTACCTTCTGTGCAGACAATTCTTCAGCAAGGCGTGCCTCGTAGTATATTAGCAGTTCATTGGCATACACAACCCCACGAGAATGATTTAACGAAGCATGGGGGTAACATGTGACAGACTGACCCGAGAGCATAGACAAAGATTGAACTGCTCTGAGAAGCTTCAGACACCTCTACCAACAAACTGACATCAGCTTGCGGAACCACTTTAGGGGCTGCACCACAGGCAACAACAAGTTCTCGATGCATATGAAAAATATCACACTTTCTGAGGTCCACTTCAGCAGGGCCATGCACAACTAAGAATTTGTCAAAAGATGCAGGAGGAGGACCAATCAGAAATGGATTTATATCTCTAACATGGGGGTCCCGAGGGCCAGGTACACTTCTTGCCCCCCGCCTGCGACCCCTGTTATGGGTGCCACCAGAACTGGGAGGCAAGGTAGGGGAGGCCGAATTCCTCATGGAGCCACGTGGAACCTGAAAGGGCTCCAGAGTGGCAATGAGTGAAGGTCGAGGAGAGTCAGTGGACGCGTTGAGGTCTGGGAGAGAGGCAGCTTTTAAAAAAATATTATTCATATTAATATTCTAAATAACTTCATTCCCCCCACTCCCCCACCCACCACGGAGCCCAACAAGGGGAGGCCTTATGCCACAGGCGACCTCAGGGGTAGCAGGGGAGTACACGCGAGTAACCACTGGGGGGCCAGGCAAGGGTGACTTCAGGACGATAGGAGCCACCAGGTCCCCCAGTGCCCACTTGACCCTAGCCAACTTATGACCAGCTGATTGACCTGGTCGGGCCCAACCAGGCCGCCCGTCTAGCCAGAATAAGGGACCAAAGAGGTGTATTGCTGCTGCAGGGCGCACCGTACAGCATCGCTCACCCTCCAGGACCTCCATCTCCCAGCATTACAGGACGCCACACACGGCAAACTCATGGGGAGGCGACAGTCCTGCCCTGGATGGAAAACGGGCTGGGACTAACATCACCAGCAGTCCTCCTCCACCAGTGATGTAGGGAGTGCTTGGTCCACTAGGCCGACAAATGCCGGACCCTACAAAGGTAGGCACATCCCCAAAGTAGGTGGCACCGCCAACTACGCTTCAAGCCCCGCCACCACGTCAAGGTGACCCCGTACAGCGTGGTCACACTGGGAGTCATCTTCTCTCTCCACAACCATCACTTTACTAGTCACCTTCTCTCTCCACAACCATCACTTTACTCTTTTCTAAATTTACTCTCAAGGCATGACACTCACAGGCATCAGCAAAACTCTACACTAGCCTGCCAAGTTCTTGTCTGGTATTTGCAAGTAGTACTGCGTCATCAGCATACAACAAATTTGAGATATTCCATCCATCACTATTCGGTACCAACACCATTCCCCCTCTCCAGTACATGTGTGTTTCCTTCTGTCATCACCCCATCCATATATATGTTGAACAACCATGGAGACATCACACAACCTTGTTGCACACCCACACTGATCATGAATCATTCACTTATGGTAGATGCCTATTAACCCTTACACATGCTTCACTACCATCATTAAGACTCTTGATGGCATTTAGCAGCTTACCATCTACACCGTACATGTGCAAAACTTTCCACAGTCTTTCTCTGTCCACTTTGTCGTGTGCTTTTTCCAGATCCATGAATGCCATAAACACTTTATGGTCCTTCTCACAAGCTTTCCCTGCAATGTCTCACTGCAAATATTTGATCCACACATCCCCTGCCACTCCTAAAGCCACCCTGTTCATCACTCACTAGGATTTCTGATATCTCTCTTACCTTCTTTATAATAATTCTTCCATGTACCTTCCCTACCACATTCAATAAACTTATGCCATGATAATTCTTGCACTCACTTCGCTCACCTTTATTTTTGTACAGGGGTACAATCACAGCCTTTTTCCACTCTGCTGGCACAGTTTCACTCATCGATGCCTTCTTACATATCTCCAACAAGCACTTCATTCCACTCTCTTCACTATACTTAATCATGTCTGCATACACCTCAACAACCCCAGCTGCTTTCCCATTTCTCAGCCGCTTCACGGCACTCTTCACCTGTGCCAGTGTCACGTCTCCTGGCACTGCATTCCTTCTCTGCACACCCCCAAAACCAATCACGTTTACAGCCACTCTGCGCTCTCTATTCCCATTCATCAGGCTTTCAAAATATTCTTTCCATATGGTCCTTACTTCATCCTGATCGGTTAATAATATACCACCTACATCCTTCACACTGTCACATTTCTTTCCACATTCACTTCTACATTTCCTCACCTTTTTCCTGGATAACTTCCCATTTTCAGAGTAATGTAGTTTGTATTCATTTTCTTCCTAGATCATCATTTACCTCCTCCTTTTTCCTCTTCACTAGTCTCTTTACATGCTTCTTGCTCTCAGTATATTCAGTTTTTATTTCAATTGAACCCCTGTCCTGTAACCACTTTATCCACTTCTTTTCCTCCACTTCTGTCTTAACCCATTGAGAGCAATAGGCCTCATTTGAGGCTTATCAGAGTCGAAAGCGATAGTCCTCAAATGAGCGCGATTTGATTTTCAGTCTTACCAAAACTTCGCCACGAGGAGCAAGTGGCTGAAATTTGTCTGGAAGATAGTGGTACGTGGCAACTCTCAATACCACCCACGCAATGCCCCATATACACTCAAAATATGCACGCTCGAACATAAATTTTCCTCCCGTGATGCACCAGGGCACCACACTAGGTGCTAGGGGAACTCACACAACCACACACCCGCACACACACACACGTGAGAGAGAGAGAGAGAGAGAGATAAAGGGGATCTGCACACACACACACACACACAGAGGGTAAATACAGGAATGACAGAAAAAGTGTCCCTTCAAATGACGAGATAGGCATAACTTGGGTCTCTCTTTCTTTCTCTCATTCTCCAATCCCTCCCCCTTTCTTGCAGAGAGAGAGAGTTACGAGTAAATTGTATAATAAATGTATTCTTTTTCGGCAGTGCGTAAGGTAATTTATCATAGTTTGAGATAGAGAGAGAGAATAAATGCAGGAATGACAGAACCAGCATCCCTTCAAATGACGAGATAGGCATAACATGGGTCCCTCTTTCTTTTTCTCATTCTCCAATCCCTCCCTCCTTTCTCGGAGTGAGAGAGAGTTACGAGTAAATTGTGTAATAAATGTATGCTTTTTCGGCAATCCGTAAGGTAATTTATCGTAGTTTGAGAGAGAGAGAGAGAGAGAATAAATACAGGAATGACAGAATGAGCGTCCCTTCAAATGATGAGATAGGCATAACATGAGGTCCTCTTTCTTTTTCTCATTCTCCGATCCCTCCCACTTTTCTTGGAGAGAGAGAGAGAGAGTTACGAGTAAATTGTATAATAAATGTATGCTTTTTCGGCAGTCCGTAAGGTTAATTTATCGTAGTTTGAGAGAGAGAGAGAGAGAGAGAGAGAGAGAGAGAGAGAGAATAAATACAGGAATGACAGAACCAGCGTCCCTTCAAATGACGAGATAGGCATAACATGGGTCCCTCTTTCTTTCTCTCATTCTCCAATCCCTCCCTCCTTTCTCGGAGAGAGAGAGAGAGAGAGAGTTACGAGTAAATTGTATAATAAATGTACTGTATTCTTTTTCGGCAGTTCGTAAGGTAATTTACCGTAGTTCGAGAGAGAGTGAGAGAGAAAGAGAGAGAGTTACAAGTCTGTCTATCTATCTATTGCCAGACGCCTCAATCCCGCACGGAGTGGCCACAAACAAATCGCCTCCATGTCGCTCTGTCCCCCGGCATTTCACTACCCCACTCCCAACTCATACCCCCCTCTCTCTTGTACCTCTCCACTCCATCCCTCCATCTCATCCTCGGCCTCCCCCTCCCTCTCCCCCCCTCTACCTCACTGACATACACTCTCCTCATCAGTCTTTAAAGCAAATTGTATAAAAATGTATGCTTTTTTGGCGGTGCGTAAGATAATTTATAGTTGTTTGAGAAAGAGAGAGAGACAGGGATGATTATACACTAATCACGTGATCCTTGCCACCTCACCACGGGTAGTGGGTTGCTCACGCCACCAGCTGTTCATCTTCTGGCCATTTTATTTCACCACCACGTGACTTTATGTGGTCATATATATATATATATTTTGCCGGATATGCTCGAACATTTCTAAGACGATGATGTGTGTTTCATTTAATTCTGTGAGACTCAAAATTTCGGCCAAATCGTCGCTTGGCATCAGGTACATAAGAAACCATTGTAGTAGTGGTAGTAGTAGTAGTTGTTCCCTAGGCAGTCTGGCCGAACAGCCCCGAGTCCCTAAGGAAGGCCATAGCAGAGATCGGGCTTTCCCACAGAACTCTCAAGGAGTGTATGTTGTGTTGTTGGCGTAGGTGATTGTGTGCAATGCAGTCTTCCATGATGTGCTTAATAGTATGGGGTGCTGTGTTACATCCTGGACAAGCGTCAGCGACGGAGTCATCCAGCCTCTTCTGATAACTCAAGAGGGCTAGATGATGCCCACATCTCAGCCTGCCCAGGTGGACCCTGTCCTCACGGGGGAGATAGGATTCAGAAGGATGGAAATCAGGAGGCCGTGCATGCAGCTGTGTATTGTCTTTGAGTTACTGAATGGAACGGCAAGTGATTTGAGTATGAATATGCTTCTGGAAGCTGGTCTGAGGCAGGCAGGGGGAAAGGGATGTTAGTATTTGTGTATGATATCGTGTGCTGGGTGTTGTTTTGATGTTCCTTGGTGTGTGTGGATGTGCTGCCATGTAGTGTAGTGAATATTGTGGGTTTGTGGAGACTGCAGCGAGAGTTTGGGTGCCTCTCATGTCTAGATGATCCTTGACTTTGAGGACTTTGGTTTCTTGGTGTAGGTGGTCTGTAGGTGTAGTAGCTGTGCAGCCTGTGATTATTTTTAAGGCCTTGTTTTGTATGGTCTAAAGAGTGTTGTAGTGTGTTTTAGTGAGGTTAGGAGCCCAAACAGGGCTTGCATAATTCATTACTGAATGTGTATATTGTTTATATACTGTGGTGGTGGTTTCTTTGTTGTGTCCAAATGTTGTATGGGCAAGTGACTTCAAGGCATTGAGTCTAGGTGTTAAATTATTTTTGATGTTTGTGATGTGTTGTTTAAATGACACTGATGTAATGTATGGTACACCAAGGATTTTGTGTGTGTGTGTGTGTGTGTGTGTGGTAGGGGAGTGTTGTCTATGGTGAGGTGTGGAATGTGACTGTGTTCTGCTGTCCAGTTTGTGAGAAGGGTCACTGTAGATTTGGCTGGGGCTTTTTTGAGTCTGTTTGTGGTGAACCATTCATGTAGTGTGTTGAGGTAAGGTTAAAGGATTTGTGTGGCTGTGTTTGCGTTTTGGTGTGTGCATGTAAGTGTTATGTCATCTGCATAGGAAGATATGTGTATTTGTTGTGTGTGGCATGTGGGTATGTCATGCATGTATAGGTTGAAGAGTGTGGGGGACAAGACAGATCCTTGGGGGACACCATTTGTAAAGTTTCTGATGTTCGAGGACTGACCAGCAAAAGTTACATGTGCATATCTCCCTGCTAACTAGTTTGCTAGCCATCTTTTTGTGTTATTGTGCATGTTTGTGTTGAATATTTTGTTTGTGAGGTTGTGGCGGGGGATGGAATCAAAAGCTTTACTAATGTCTAGTGTGACAAGGAGTGTTCTATGTGGTGGCCTAGCTGAATTCATGCCATCAAAAACTCTCTGTGTGAGGTCTGTAAGAAGAGTGTTTGTGGAGTGTAGTGGCCTAAAACCATGTTGTGATGGGGCTAGGGGGGTGTGAGGTGTAACTACTTGTATTACCAGTCTTTCAGTGACTTTGGAGGGGGTGCAGAGGAGTGTGATGGGGTGGTGTGAGGAAGGTAATGTGGGGTCTTTGTTGGGTTTGGGGATAGTGATGATAATGCCATGCTTCCAGATGTTGGGTATTATGTTGTGTGAGTAGCTGTAGTTTGATATGTTGGCGAGTGCTTGTATGCTTTGTGGGCCAAGGTGTTTAAGGTGTATGTTGCTTATGTTGTCTGGTCCACAGGCAGATGAGTGCTTGAGGTTGCTGATGATGTGCTTCATCTGGTTGTAAGTGAAAGGTGGGAAGTCTGGGTCTGTGGGGAACTGTCTCTTATGTCGGATGATAAGTTGGTCGTCGCGATGAGGGTTTAGATGGCTGACATGTGAAAAGTGATTGATGAGAGTGTTTGCTTGTTGTTTGTTTGAAGGATTGGTGTCTGTTGTTGTGATGGCAGTGTGTGATTGTGTAGTGTTGCTGTTGGAGAGTGTGATGCTGTTTAGTGTTATGTAGAGTTTGCTGGTGTTGTTGCTCTCCACGGGTTAAACTCATCATCCCACCTTGCCGTACCTTTCTTCTTTGTTGTTACTCTTGCCACACCACACACCGTTTTAGCATTCCTAACTAAGCAATCCCTATATGTATTCCATAGGAAGAATGAATACAGATTATTCTGAAAATAGGCAGCTATTTTGGAAAAAGATGTGGAAATGTAGAAGTGACAGTGGAAAGAAATATGAAAATGTGAAGGATGTAAGTGGCAGATTATTAACCCATAGGGATGAAGCAGGGACGAGATGGAAAGAATACAGGCAGACCCCAGTTTATCAATGCAGTTGGCTGGGTAAAAACCCACTGCTAGACGGGGCATCGTAAATCGTGGCTGATTTAACATGTACTGTATAGGGATGCATTTTTGAGCCTTAGGTTTCCTCCCCAACCAAGTCCTAAACCCACCCAAATGAGTCCATAAACAAGTTTATAGGCAATCTAAATGGCCGTCAGCTGTAAAAGAAGCTAAACTAACCTGTAACCAGTGCCCATCTTCCTTGTACCCAGTTAAGGTCACTGGAGAATGCGATCTCCAACTCATATTGAAACTCGGTAGAGAAGGAGCAGCAACATTGTATACAATCCCACCATCAGATGGTCCAGGGATAATTAAATAAAGATTTGTTATGCATAATAAGAATATATGAATGACGCTGAATATTCCATGGTGCAATTTGTTGTGACGGAGAATCATTGATGTTTTGATGGGGAATTCTCTTGGAGGGGAATGTGATCAATGATGCAATCGGGATAGCCTTATCAACAGCCCCTCTTTATGTCGTTTTTGGTACTGTTCTGGTTGCTGAGCTCCTTTATCTTCTTCTCTCGTATTTTCCAACATTGTTTAGAAATTCCTTTGTATTTTTGAAGTGTTTTCCCTAGAGCAGCCCAAATATAAACACATGATTTATCAGTGTCACAATTTTCATCAGTACAGGAAATATTTACTCCTTAAGGCTATAGTAATTATTAATATTTATTTAAGATTATTATTATGTATTCCATGATAAGTTAGGTGTTCAGTAGTGATGGGCGATACCAGCTGTTTCGTATCGATACGATACCGATTATTTTTTGGACTAGTATCGGTGGTATCGATTACCGATACTGATACCTAGACCTTTGCTCCCCCCTCCCCATATTTTTTTCCAAATATCGGTATGTAACCTATTACTTAAAAGCATTTGCTCAGCTAGAAGGATTATATTAAAAAAACTTTTTTTCGATCTAAATATAAAGATAAGTGGAAACAACTATGCCAAATTATATTACATGATTTTTTCCCTAAATACATAAGTGTTATTCATTGTAACAAAAAACAGATTGTTTGTATTGCGTGCCTACATTAAGACTATGTTGCATGACTGAAATATTAATTCAAAAAACCTTAATAAATGAGAGCAAAATTTAATTTATGATCTGCAATATAATAAACTTACTATCGTATTTCCATTTAATGGTATATATACTGTATATGGCAAACATCAGTTGATAATGATTTATCCTTGGAAGCATATTTGCTCTAAAATAAAGGCTATATTTTGAACTCATTTTTCTTTGGATTAACTTATATGGGACACATCAGCTGATGATTATTTATCCTTGGAAGCATATTTGCTATAAACTAAATGCTGTATAATCTCTGTATTTCAAACTCATCAATTTACTTAGGAGGATCTGACTAACTGAAGTAACTATTCAAAAACAAAATCATATCAACATTTGATGGCTTTAGACAACTTCTCCTGTGGCTAATGACCTCTCCTGCCTTAGAAGAGGCGTTCTGATGGGACAGAAGTTGCAACGATGAAGAGATATTTTCGTGCGATTTTACTCATACTTTGAAGGGTTTCTTCTTTTCCTCTCCACCATTTGCCCGTATTGTAATTTGGACTCAGTGGTAATCGCAATATCGTACAAAACACGGTAAACAACTTGACTGCCGTTTGCAAACATTTACAGTATACAAGTTTTATCTTCTCAACTAATATATGCTAATATCATGTCACAGTTGCATTAGTTTTGGCAAAATATGTTATACTGGTAACAGAGTTGGCATTACATAAAAAAAGGAGAAAAAAATACGCACACTACTAATCTGTGCAGGTCATACTAAGTAGTATTTTCACGTAATGCAGTAAATTATACAAGCTGATCTACAGAGTACACTATAATGGATAAAAAGGAAAGAAAGCAACATTTTCTTCTAGATGAAAAATATCTACCTTTTTACATCCGATGATGCGACCGTAAACATTACCCAATTAACATGAGGTTAAATATTCTGTCTGTAATTAGTACAAATGTGCTTAACCAAACTAAACACATACACATAGGCAATAAAGTAATTAATAAGTTATGACAAATATATGGTACCCTCAGCAAACCTGGGTATTTCCCTTTGCTTTTGAAACTCTCAAAAATGGTTGTCTGCCTTGGCCTGGCTGATTGCCTGGAAGATGCGGTCGAGGTCGTAGTTTGCCTTCTTTTCTCTTCAGCTTCAGAGAATGCTTCAGGATGCTTCAGTCTTAAGT
>JAGKTI010008113.1:0-34619 GCA_018397915.1 Birgus latro | reverse complement strand
GGGATGTGGCGGGTTAATTCCCTATAAAAAAGAAAAATGTTCAGGGATTGCTGAAAATTTCCAGGATGCCTATCAGGTGAAAATACTGTGTTTTCCTTTATCCTAACCTTAATACATTCTTAACTAATTCCTTAAAAAAAGAAAAACAACTTTCAAGGAAGACTGAAAATTTCCAAAACTTTCTCAAGTTTTATTTATTTTTAATTTTTTTAATGCAAGGAAGAAGGAACCAAAGGCCAGGGCCCACATACTGTTCCTTCCAAGAATAAGTAAAAACAATACAAAAGAGAGCCAAATTCAAGATCCAATCATTTCGAGATGCCAGGACACACTGCGTTTGAAAGATTGGACATAGGAAGTAGGGAATACAGACAGAGGGAGACAGTTCCAGAGTTGACCAGTTGCATAAATGAAGGACTGGGAGTAACGGTTAACTCTTGCATTAGAGTTGGACAGAAAAGGGATGAGAGTTTGTTGCTAGAAAAGGTACTACGTGCCCGTCGTAGAGGTGGAGGGATGCAAGCAGACAGTTCAGAGGAACAGTGACCATTGAAGTAGCGATAGAAGAGAGATAAAGAAGCAACAGTGCGGCGAAGAGACAAAGGTTGAAGGGAATCAGTAAGAGGAGGAGAGTTAATGAGACGAAAAGCCTTTGACTTCACTCTATTGAGAAGAACTGCATGTGGGGAGCTTCCCCACACATGAGAGTTGTACTCCATACACGGGCGAATAAAACCCGTGTACAAGGTCAACAACTGTGCAGGGGTAAAGAAAGTACGGAATCGGCTTAGCACACCTAATCTCTTGGAAGCAGATTTCACAAGAGATGTAATATGTTCTTTCCAAGACAAATCCCGAGAGAATGAAACCCCAAGCATGTTCAAGGATGATGCAGGACATAACTGTTCATTATTAAACATTAGTGGGTAATCCTGTGGAAGATTTTGTCGGGTTGATAAGTGTAAGAACTGAGTTTTTGATGCATTAAAAATAACAAGATTATTTTTACCCCAATCAGAGATATAAGCCAAGTCAGGCATTAGGTGTGCCATAGCCTCATCCCTTGTTTGCTGAAGTAACTGCTGAGATGGACGCTGTGGAAATCGAATGGAAAGGTGAAGGGTGGAATCATCAGCATATGAGTGGATAGGGTTAGATGTACAGCTTAGAAGGTCATTGATGAATAAAAGAGAGTTGGTGATAGGACAGAGCCCTGAGGAACACTACTGTTGATAGGTCTAGGAGAAAAACGATGGCCGTCTACAACAGCAGCTATAGAACGACCAGAAAGGAAGCTAGAGATGAAGGTACAGATAGAAGGATAGAAACCGTAAGAGGGCAGTTTGGAAATCAAAGATTTATGCCAGACTCGATCGAAAGCCTTTGAGATGTCAAGTGCAATGGCAAAGCTTTCGCCAAAGTCCCGAAAGGAGGATGACCAGATGTCTGAAAGGTAGGTGAGAAGATCGCCAGTGGAGCGTCCCTGACGGAACCCACACTGACGATCAGAAAGAAGGTTTGTAACAGGAAAGATGCTTTAAAATTTTTCTGTTAAGAACTGATTCAAAAACTTTTGAGACAGGACACAGGACACTATGGCAGAAAATTGACATACATAAAAAAAAAAATGCAAGATGTCAAATGATAAAGTCTTCAATATACCTGAATATGAATGTCTACCGGCAAACAATGACAACAATTGGAATTAAGGCCAACAGGCAAGTTACTTTCAAGATGACCAACAGTACCCAATGTACAAAACCACAACTAAACTGAAGCTCCCATTCTGGCATTCTTATGTAATGGTTAATGTCATATGGTGCTCCTCACAATACTGTACAAATGAGAATATATTTCGTGAACAGAGGGTTAAATACACCCAGCAGTTTCCCACCAACAGAACGTCTTGGAAACCCGTGGAATACACTCATTAATATATAACAAGTACCCATATAACAGCTGTAACACCTCATACTTACTCTACGTGCGTTGATATTCACAATCCATGCACTGCACATGCTAAAATAATAGTCACACCGAAATATTGAAAACATAGGTGTGCAACGCCAGCAGATTTCAACATGGCGTAACGTCACCTGCAACCGACGTTTGGTTCTACTTCTGGATTAGTTAATAAACGCCCTAGCTATTATTTTTTTTTTTAATGCTTCCTTCAGAAATCTATGTAAATTATATTATAACATCATTTATACATTTCCAGGGGTTACAGGACTTTATTTACCCCATGTTATACAAAATGATTTTATAATTGTCTGGCCGTCATAAATTTTATAGGTGGATAGTCATTGTTTAAATGACCAGGGGAAAGAAGGGACGGAAAATAACGTAAAGGAAAAACTGGGGAAATTATATAAAGAAGGGAAATAAAAAATAAAAAAAAGAGAAAAGGAAGAAGACGACGAACAATATTGGTAGGAGGCAGAACAAAGTTAATTAACAGGAAGAGGAAGAAAAATACAAGAAAATAAAGGAAACTGTGCCAAGACAGGGGGAATTCTGAAGGAGGAAGTAGGAAAAAAAAAAGACCGAATAAACCAAGCGCAGAATCTCCACTCTGTGGAATACATGGAACACAGAAATAAGAAAAATGAAAAAAAGCAGGTAGGTAGGTTGGTGGGTGAGTACGTAGGTATAGACAAGTATGTTGGAAGAACAGTCAAGGATAGGTAAATAGGTTGGCAGAATGGTGGATTAATGGATAAGTATATGGTAGGCAGGTTGGCTGCCTGACAATGATAATTAAGTAGGTGAATGGCTAAGTAAACAGGCAGACAGGGAAAAAAAAGGTAGGCAGAAAAAGGGGTGGGTAGGAATGTACAGATGATAGGATATGCTAGTAGTTAAGTTAGTAACCTGGATACATAGCTGGGTAAGTAGATGGAAACTTGGGTAGACAAGTAGGTATGGTACGAGATATATTAAAAGGTACGCAGGTAAATGGAAAAGTGTGCAAAAAGGTAAAGAAACTTGAATATGTCAGTACGAGTAGGCATGTAGAACCTAGGTAAAAATGGAGGCAGACAAATTTAGGTAGAAAAGGAGTAGCTAGGTGGACAGGGAGTTATGTAAATACTGTATGGAAATCAGTACGTAGGTCATTAAACAGGTTGGTAACTAGGGAGAACAGCACAATCTTTCAAAAATTCCATCGCCTTGCTTTCCTCAGTGAGATAAACACATGATAACCCATCCATCAGTACATTCTTATTACCTTCTTGCAGCACACTGACGGTTTTATTCAGCCTGGGAAACTTCTACATGGACCGGTCAAATAGTCTTAAAGGTAGATAAGTAGATGGAAGGAGGCAATAATGAAGAATACCACCAAGCCATAATGTGGCTATATGGCACTATAGTAGTATAGGGAAAATAAAAGCTGGAGGAAACACTGATATATCATGAAGAGAGGTGGGACAGAAGAGCAGAACAGAACAGTAAGGATTTTGACTGGACACAAAACGGCCCCTGTTAGTCGTCTCTTAAGACATGCACGGATACTGAGGATTCTTTCCCCCCCTTCGCCAGAAGACTAGGTAGATGGAGATAAACAAGTAGGTAAATATATAGATGGACAGACAGGTAGATATGGACAGACACAGATTAACTGACTGACTGCATGACAAACTGATAGACACATGGATACAGAAATAGACTGACACAGTTATAGACATGTTGATATACAGTGGATAGACAGACATACAGATGTAGATACAGACTGATAGACAGACACTGATATACGGGTAAAGATACAGACATAGATTGGTAAAGACTAATTCATCCATCCATCCATATATTCATACATACATAAACAAACCAAGAGATTGAAATTCAGACAGATAGATATTAATTTAGTCACTGGTATACCTGAGAATCACAAGTTTTGCTATTTTCATCATACTATCAAGAAGGGGACTCGATTTCACTAGCACACGTGACTTTAAGGTTACACAATCACCTGTAAGCCTATGTTACGTATTGTTTAACACATCGTGACTTATCATTCTCGAACTTGGTACTTATGTTTGCATTTCATTCATAAAAGTCCCCACAGTTTCCATTTTTAAATATACTATATTGCATAATAAAATCGCAAAACAATATGATGGGATTCTTAAATGTTAATACTGTACAGAATTATGCGATCCAGCCTCAGCAACAATGATCACGCAGGTGGCGAATGCATCTCGATGGCTGTATTCATATAGAATCTTAATTTTATCGATATACCAGTCTTCCCAACAGTCAGATATCACGAATCACCCAACTCTATATTATTTTCACTTCAAATGTATACTGAAATGCCTTGCCTGATGGCTGCATAAGTGAAAAGAAAGGCATAATAAATTAGCCAATCTTAAACACACCTTACAGGCTCAAGAAACTTAATCAATAAGCTTCCCAGAGCACTTCTGACGTCAGGACCAACTCGCCCCTTCATTGGCTAGGCGAGGGGTGTGGGACCATCGTCCCTCTGTAGCTTAGTCCAACACCCGCTGAGGCGCTATGCTGGGTAGTCATTCTCTATGCTTCGAGTGGGCTAGACTATACTTGAACAACATTAATCTATAAAAGGCAAATCGTTGATGAAATTAATGACAGTAATCTGACGTAGCCCCACGCCTCCTCCTTGCTCTTATAATCAGCTTATCATCTTTCTTTCCACGTCATGTTTGCACTACCCAGTACTACGGCAGCAATCATCAGAATAGTCGGCCTCCACTGAAGGTGAGACTCGCCACAGATTCCCACATCCTGCATAATACCAAGACTGAAAAAGTGTTCCAAGTAAGTTTCCCATGAAAATTGATCATAGGTTACACCGTTGCATATGCTTCTACAACTCAGTACTGCAATCAACAAAGCAGAAAGCCTTTGTAAAGTTCAGTCACTCCATAAATTCTCTCCCAGAAAACTGTCCTACAACTCAGGACCGGTCTAGTGCTCCGTTTCTGGGGAAAATGTAATATTTATATGGTGCATGAACCTTGCCTCCTGAGTAATCGAGAAATTCCTAGTAGCATTTCTGCCTCACACACTTCCTTAGATCTTGTTTTCCACTCTCCTCTCCTTCCAGTCACCCCCACTAACTTATTCTAACATCACTCATTCTCGGTTTTCTTCCAGCTACCAGACAGCACCTTCTGTCTCTCTCTCCTCCTTCCAACGACACAACTTCAAGCATGGAGGAGGAAAAGCAGTTCATCGTTACCACCAAAAACCAACGATTCCTTCCACTGAGTCGGCCGCAGGAGGAGGAATGGACAGGGCCATTTTTCTTCCTTCAGGCGGCGGATACCCAAGTGGGGATGATCGCAAATTATGTGGTGAAGCGGAGGGACTATGGCTGGGAGCAAGAAGTAAAGTGGGCAGAGCAAATGGTTCAGGATATCAATGCCATGACTCCAAGACCGCGGTTCCTTGTCATCTGTGGGGACCTCGTCGATGCCATGCCGGATGTGGAGCCTGAAATGCGAAAACATCAAGAACGCGACCTGAAGCAGGTACTGGCGAAGCTTGAGATTCCGCTGGTGTGTGTGTGTGGGAACCACGATGTTGGGAATACCCCCACGCCTGCTACCGTGGCATCGTACCGTGCAGAATTCGGGGACGACTGGTTCAGCTTCTGGTGTGGGGGCGTGTTCTTCATAGTAGTAAATTCACAGTACTGGGAGGACGGAAGCAAAGTTGAAGAATTAGCCTCAGAACAAGAAAACTGGCTGGAAGAACAACTCAAAGTCGTGCAAGAGAGGAAACCCAAACACGCTGTTGTCTTCCAGCACATACCCATCTTCCTCTCAAGCCCAGATGAGGAAAAGGAGTACTTCAACATGGAGACTGGACTTCGGATGAGGCTCCTTTCACAACTGTATAATGCCGGGGTGCGCTACGTCTTCTGCGGCCACTACCATCGTAACACAGGGGGCCGGTACAAAGACCTGGAGCTGGTGGTTACATCAGCAGTGGGCGTGCAGCTTGGTTCTGATACAAACGGCTTCAGGCTGGTTACAGTTCTAGCGGATCAGCTGCAACATACGTACTATCCACTTGGTACTGCTCCAACCCATGTCTCTCTCCCAGAGACCTAAGATCATATTCCTGTGGTGTTGGGAAACTAGTTATACACATTTTACTCTAACTTGGCCTAAAATTGCCATCTCTCCATCAAGACCGTTGAGTTGTAACACGAGTTTTAACACTAAAATATGATGCTAGTCATGAAGAAGTGCCACGGAAAGGATGTATAACCATAATACAGTAATGGCTAATTGTACCACTGGGCTACTTCCTGAAAACAAGGACGAAAATGGGGCGTTAATGCGAAAGAACTATAACACCTGTTCCTAAATGACTTATTTTGCATAACAGCTTACACATTTAGTTTTCTTGTATGCTATTTAAGCCTTGTACAACAGTGATTGCATAAACAACGTGCACGAGACTGGTAAGGTACCATATACAAAAATGAATTAGTAACAGGTGTTATCAATTTTTTTACTTGGCCGTGGCAACCCTCCAAGCAGAAGAGAGAAGGGGAGAAAGGCGAGCATGTGCATTTTGGATGTACTGTTACCTAGATAAGGATTACGGTACAGGAGAAGGATGTGGGAAGGTGTAGATTGGCGTGGGAGGCTGTTTGTTAATAGTGAGGTCTGCATTTATGCTATTTTTCTGAGCATTTATATACTGAGTTGTACTGTACACATTTGTACTGTATTCTCATATTTTTCTACAAATTTCCATATTATAAAGTGAAGTAATAAAATGTTTAGTTTAATATATATGTATATCCTTTGACAATGTATCCTATATTTAAAAGGTTGAATTACTGTATGTACACTATAGGCCAATATACAGTACAGTATATCCATAATTATTAGCATAAAAATATACAGGACCATTAATACAGTGTTAGTTCATTAACCACTTCAGTACAATGATGTCTTTCACTTTCATTCTACAGGGAGGCTGCCACAGATCGAGCAGCATGGAAAGCTGCATTTAGGTGACCAAGACCAATGCATGCAGGCATGTTGGAGCCTTTATAAACAATGGAATGAATGGTACGATGTACACAGCAAGGCAGTACGAGGACGGATACTGCTCAACATTCAGGGGAAAATGAAAGGCAATACTGTGGGCACAACACTGGCAGAGGACTGTCAGCAAATGTTTGCTCAAGGCTGTATTAGTCGCATGAAGCAACGTGACACGACGACGACAGATACTGCACAATGCTGAGAGCCCTAAATGTAACTGGATACCCTATAAGATTTTGTGTTAGCTACAGACATTATCCAGTTGGAACTGATACTGCACACACAACCAAAATAAATTAAACTCAGAGGCATCGCAGTCGAGATACACTAATCATTTGGGAAACTACAGTACTCTGCCTGAACGATACGAATACGGCTACATAATTCTGTGTTCGAGGGGAGGGGGGGGGGATTCTATGCTCTGGAGAGGGAGAAAATACTTGCTGCTCATAAGTTACAAAATGGTGGAGAGGAGTGCTGGGAGAGCACTCCCAGCACTCCTCTCCACCCCTAGTGGTGATCAGTCATCTCACAGAGAATGTCAGCAATGGAAGTCGCTAAGAAGAATTAGGTGAGGAAGGAAATGAAGGAACATGAAGAGGAACAGGAGAGAAATACTGTAGACAGAACTAACAGTGATCCACCGACGAAGAAAGACACGAGCTAAAGTATGAGGGACAGAAGAAACAGGAAGAGATGCAAAGGGGACATAAATGTGGATAAGGAGGGCAGTGTCATAAGGAGGGGGGGCGGGTTTCAAGGAAGTATTGGCAGGAATAGGTGTGGATCTCAACTGAACATCTGAAAAAACAGGGACTGGATTCCCTGACGAGTCCATTAATGTTTTGACCTTCTCTGCTTCTGTAGCATTCTGGACTTTGAGGTGAGAGCCCTTCGGTCTTACAGAGAATGTTACATCAGAACCAACCTGCCGTAACAGAGAAAGATGAAGGGCCAGGTCATCCGATTGGGAAGGAATATTAAAATACAGAGACCAGTTCTGGGGTTCAAAAAGGGAGGTGGTCAAAGCAGAAGTAGGGAGTCGAGATGCAGTATAAGGATGGATCGAGGACGCTGAAGAAACAGGGAGCATAGACAGAGGAAGGTGCGGAGGTAGATAAGGTGCAAGGGTTACTATGGATGAAGAATAGGTAGATGGAATAGTACATGGAAGGGAGACAGTTGGTGCAACTGAGCAGGAAGAAACAGGCAGAGAAAGGTGAGAGTTGGAGAAGCACCCAGGAAGAGAAACCGGGGTTGTTGCCGAGGTAAAAAAAATCAGCAGAACTGGGGGAGGGAGAACCAGAAACCATATCCAAAATTATTCTTAGTTAGGAAAAGGCTCATCATGAGTGTTGAAAAAGAAAGGATTATGGTGGAACGCGGAGTCTAGAGGCCCAGCCAACGACCCAAGTATGCACTCCCTACCCTACCCTAGAAGGGACAGCAATACCGTGTGGGAGAATGATGTCTCCCAGCACAATGATGGGCCACCGGCTATTGGCTGAGAGTCCTACCGCCAAGCAACAGCACCCTCTGATCCGAAAGCTGCCACTTAATAGCAGTCCACCCCTGCAGAGGTCTACCTCTAAAAAGGTTCACACACTGGGATGGTGCCAAACCACCATGATCCCTAAAACTGGTCAGACCAACAGCCCACAGGCACACCCTTATCCTTCCTGTCAGAACTTACAGTCATTGATGAGAATTTTGAATGTGGTAAATTCCACTCTATTTATTGCCAAAGATAGAATAGAAAGGATAGGAGAAAAGAAAGACGCAATAGTAGAAGAAATAAGAATTGCAAAATTTGTTCAGGCAGTGACAGGAACCCAAGGAGAGGGGAGAGGGTAGAACAGAGTGGTTGTGCAAGTGCAACATTCACCTAGCAACCAGACTCCCACACACTATTGGAGTTCACTAAGGCACCCGGCTATAGCTCCCTACACATCAATCCCCGAAGCCCCCTCACGACAACAAGCAAGGAAATGGGGGGGGGAGAGAGAGAGAGGGGAGATGGGGGGGAGAGAGAGAGAGGGGAGATGGGAGGAGAGAGAGAGAGAGGGGAGATGGGGGGAGGGGAGGAGATGGGAGGAAAAGAAAGGTGGCATGGGAGGGAGAAATATGTGGGAGTGGGAGTGAAACCAGTTAAATGCAGTTCTCTGTCTCTCAATAAGTATAAAATTCTCCTATTTTTCTTTATCTTCCTTTGTCTCTGGACCCTACTCATCTCCTAGGTGGGAATTAGGGTTTGGCTGATGATGATTACGATGAATGATGATGGTTCTCCCACTTTTGCACAGTCTCTCCACTGTTTCTAGACCCTACCTCACCTTAACTCTTTGGTGAGATGATGAATTACAATGATGATGGTTATTTAACACATTCAGTCTCCTATACACACACTCAGGAAAATGAAATTGTTTGGGATTTGCTGAAATAGAATATACAAGTAGTAGTAAAGTTATCCTTATCATGAAAGGATTAAATGGAGCACAGCACAGTACTATATCTAAAACTTTCCATCCCATTTCATAAAATAAACCACAGCAAGAGCAACAAACACTAAATTAACTGCCCTCTGTACAGAATCAAATATCAGCAGCCAGACAGAGGATGACTAGCATTTTAAATTTATTCTTGCTATTTTCATATTATTTTATTCAACTTATGAAAGACCTCTCCCACTGAAGGGGCTAACAAAAGCTATATATAACACTCCAGTTCAGTCTCATAAGCTGAATAAAACTGTCTGGTGTGAGCAACATTATAAAATGCCGTCAGAATGCAGTGCGTAGGGATAGCAACAAAATACCCAGTACACTCCTGGCTTTCTAGTATTTAATTATAAAAACCTTCAGTACACAAGAATCACAATTATACCATCTTCAACTCATTTTAAAAACTACATACTTTTACTGCATTACATAATGAAACAAACTAAAGTCCAGTGTGTTAGTGTGTAGAAGTGCTGGGCCTCAGGGAAAGGGTTTCTTGGTCTATGCTCAGAGGTGATACAGAAAAATGGTCTAATGGGCGAGTGTGGTGGGGTTCTTCATTTTACAACTGTATTCCTGTGAACTTGATGAGTCCTCCAGGATCCCAGGAATTTCAATCAAGTCCCTTCAGTATTGTACAAGAACTTTTAAACATCATCTCTGTATCTGCCACACCATATTCAAATGTAGGCAAGGGTTCAGTAACAACCACCAATAACCACTTCAGTATGAAGCCTTGTACAGTATTTTATTCTAGCTGCCACCACACAATTCCATTCAGATTGAGATTCCTCACAGCGAAGATGGTAAATATCCATGATGTAGTTGTGCAGTACCTACAGGTGAATCCAAGGGTCATGCCAAATAGTTTCCTGTATCCTTGGGGAGGATAAGAAAGAACACTGTTACTTTCCTGCTTGCCAAGAATGCTATAAAGAACAGGATGGTGTAGACCAGGAATCCCACTCCCTGCTAAACAATCACATAAAAATGGTTCAGTTACTCTAAAACGTATTAGTGCAGTCTTCGCAGAGACAATCTGACACAATAGGCAGATTACTGCAAAATGTCTGATTCCACTCCATGCTGGTCAACATACTTTCATAATGATGTGCTATATCGCATGGCTGTGACAGTTCCTCGTCGGTAGTGTCCTCACATAAATATTCGGATAAAATATTAATCTTCTTAGTAGTTGTTAGCTGTACTGTACTGACCATTTTGCTGCTAATGTACATTTTACAGCGTATCTTCTGAATATCATCACTACCACATCCTGATGCCTACCTCCTCCCTAGGAACCCCCCAACAGAGGATGGCCATGAGACACCCAACTCCAGGCTACTTAGCCCTCCCAGACCTCTCTCTATCAGACACTTCTCTTCCTCTTCCTTCTGTCTCACCGATTTATGGCTCTATTCTCTTCCAACACTACCCTCACACACTTTCAACCACTTTCTTTGGTGCTGTATCTATGGTTACATGCCGGCATGTGTACGTTCCATCAACTGATGGCAGCTCTCTGTCATGATCCTGAGCCATTTTCCTGCTCAGTTTGTCAACCAGGAGGTCTCCACACAGAACCTCACTCTATGTCTTGCTGGTCTGCTTCTGGGAATTCGACCCTCCATGTATTTGAAACTCTCCTCTCAACATACCCAAATCATCTCAGTGTGTCCACACCATCTCAACCAAACTCTCTCCATCTACAGTACAGTATTCTATAAATACACATCTGACTATTTTGTACTTTAACAACAATCATTGCAATTCTTACATAACAGATGGGGTGAGATAGTTTCCAAAAAGAAGACAAAATGAAAGAAGTACAGCCACTGAACAGCACCCATGCACAGTGAAATGGGCCATACAATCATTCACACACCATCCAAAGCTTCAAAATCCTGGCTTCACCCACATGTTCTTTTTACATATACAGTATTTCCTTTTAGATATGCTTCACATACTAAAGGAGTCAGTATTAACATGTAATACACAGACATAAACTGATAAGAGATGGTAACCTAGCATACAAGGACCTATAGCCATCAGAAAATAATGAACCATGCTTGTGCATTAACTAAGTACAATATCTCTTTAACAATTTATCATTTTAATGCTTGCTAGTGTGCTTTAGGAAGAGATCAATTAGAAAAGAAAGAGAAGACTGACAATGAGGAGGAAGGGTAGGATGGGAATGGGGATTGTGTGAGGGAGAAGGGTGACACTTTCTCAGAAGGATTTAAGGAAAAAATAAAAAGCAGTAAGTATAACATAAGTCTTTTGAGAATAGTTCATCATCCAATCAGGAGCATATAAAAACAATCTCACTATAATATGGACAACAGCCACGGGGATGTTTAAAAAGGGGATTGTTAAGTGTGGTATGACCTGCATAATGGTTTAGTTTTGCTCTCTGTGTCATGACATCTTTTATTTCATTCTTGTTGCCACCAATGACTTATTCATGGCACCAGCAGCAGATTTATCTAGACAAAGACTGAAAACACGATATTAAGCAATCAGCAGCTCAACTGACCCCTCCCATTAGGAATATCCCATCCAAAAGTGCTGCAAACTTCAACAAAGTCTGGTAGGATACATGAGAAGAGAGAATGAGGAAGGCAGGGAACAGATGGGGGTTGGAGGAAAGGAGAGGGAGTGGGCCAGAATGAGGAAAAAGGGTGGGAAAGTAAGAAAGAAAGAGGAAGGGAAGGTGTGGAAAATGGAGAGGGAGAGTGGGAAGAATGGAAGGAGGAGGGTGGATGAGCAGACAGCAGAAAGGAAGAGGGCATGAAAGGGAAGATGGTGAGAAAGTAGGGAAGAAGAGAGAAATGGGAAAGGAAGAGAGGGATGGAAGGCAAGGAAGATGGTAGGGAAACATATGGTGAAAACTGTACCAACATCACTAGCATGGTTTAATAATCTTGCCATTAACTGAATTAAATCATCTGGAGTGAACAAGATAAAACTGATAAAGATGTCACTGTAGAGAAAAGTTAAAAGAATAAATAAATATAAAATTTAGGGTCAAATAAAAACAAAAATAATAATAACCATATTTTGAAAATTACATGTATTCCTAGTAGATAAAGAGAAAATAAACAATATAAATCACAAATCTCTTTCAAAATGACATGTACCCCTATTAAATGTAAAAATATCAATAATAATAAACCACTCTTTTGGGACTCGTGTACTTCGGCTAAAGGAAAACAGAGAGGGACGCAGAATGGGGACAGAACAACTAGAGGGTGGCGATGACTTGTTCAACAGCCTGCTGTGGGTAGCGATGGAATCCCTTTGTGGGTGTCACAGCCGCCACCTCCACATTGGCACCGGACACCTTCTCTTCCATCACCTGTTTCAGCACTGTTAGCGACACCTTTAGCGCCTCCTCCAAAGTCATTGACTGTAACATATGAATAAGTCAGTAGTAATACACATGCACACACCCATACATACAATAACACACAAGCACAGTTACAGTAATACTGTATACTCATGGGGATGCTATGCATTTACACATGCACACACACACACATGTTCAGAGGAATGAGAGAGAAGTCTTGCAGAGGTGGGTCAGGGGTGTATCTGGAGGGAATAATATCCAAACACAGATCAATGAACCTTGGGATGACAGCAGGTGTGGATATCTTTGGGCTAGGGGACCAAGCAGGGTAATGGGTCATGACTGTAACACAGACAGCTGCCATCATGTGAAAAGACTTACATATACTAGCACAGTTAATGGTCTCCCAATGTGTAAACACACACACACACACACACAGCCATTATCAAGATCAGTGTTGACATGAGATATTTTCACAAAGTAGCACTAATAATTATACAAGCATCCCTTTATTCCATCCACATCCTCTGAAAGGAGGATGGTGGACTGCAAATGAAGGACAATTTCTGCATGCAGTCCACCAAGTGCTCAGATCAGCCTGGAGTCACAATAAGTCATTCTAACCATATCGGCCACTTTAATGAGGTTGGCAGGATTAAGAAACAGAAACAGAAAAATGTGCAAGTACAAGAACTACCAACAGAATGCACTGAACAGTACTTACAGCAAACACTGATGACAGGATTTTCAGAGAACTAGAAGCTTCACTTTTACTTTCTATCTTCTCTCTCTCTCTATCCCTCTTTCTGTGCCTTCATCTCAAGTTTTCTCTCCTGTTGTTCTACAGCTGCAGTTGTAGATGGATAGTGTTCTTCTAAAACTATTAATGGTGGTGTCCCTCAGGTTCTGTCCTTCTGTCAGCTCTCTTCCTATTCATTAGTGACTTTCCGAGGTGTACATTTAGCACTATCCATTTACATACTGATGACTCCATCCTTCACTTTTCACCCACTTTTCAGTGTCCAAAACGAATCACTACAATTATCATGGCGTGAGATTTTGGCACTCATCTACCTATACACAGTCAATGTTTTTCTGTCAATGCTTGAGTCAACAGGTGCTCCCACAGTTTCATGTATATTACTTGTTTGCTTTGGAACTGTTTTCCTACATCATTTCCATTGCCTATGACCTCCAGTTTCTTGAATGCAATGTGTCCAAATCCCAAACTAAATTGATCTTGATTTTTTTTTTTCTTGGAGACAGGTGGAACGAGGACAAGCTTCCCAGGGCTTTCAGCCTTTGGTATTTTTTTTAAATATTAAAAAATCCCTCAAACTAATGTCTACATAATACCATCACCATCATCTTACACACCCCTTTCTCAGCTGTAACTGGGATGGTAGGATCCAGAAATAGGAAATGGAAAGCTATCAAGTGACAATGTATCCTATGAGTATGACATACAAATGGTTATGTGTACATTCACTAACAACAGTTATGATACTCTTGCTGTGGTACAGTTCTGGGTCAATGAAAACGCATTCTGAAATACTGTACTGTGCATCCATTTCAACATCATCAGTATCATCTATGTCTCATTAATAAACAGGGCATTAGTAGTAGTGTTGATGTGGATGTTGTGGTATGCATTTGATGAAGAACCCTGAGATGGTTCAGCCAAGTGCAAGGAATGGAGAATGAGGGACTGACTAGAAGAGTGTATATGAGTATGGTGGAGTGTAGGAGATGCCAAGGATGATTTGAAGGAATGGGGTAAAAAGGCATATAAGTGAGGCATGTGCAGAGTGGAGAAGAGGCAGTCTGAGGGCAGAGGACAGGGTGACAGGCAATTCATATGTAGCCACCCCCTTGAACGATTAGGGCGTCTGGCTATAAATATATGGACAGATACTTAGTCTCCAAAAACACATTAAAAGAAACACACAAGCACAAACTTAAAACCAAGCCTGGTGAAATGAGACATGCATCATCATCATCATCATCATCATTCCCACTAAGCAAATGGGATGAGTCGGCATCCATTCATTAATCATGCTAACATTCGAAATTTCATAGACCATATGCCATTTTCTTCTGGCATTAAGTAAAATAAAATGGCATGGTATGAACTATGTTAGCTGCTCAGAATTCTCAAACAAAAAACATAAGGAAGAACATCACAGGTTAAACTTCATCAAACCAATACATATGTAAAAAATATTTTTATCATCATGAACTCCACCTCTCTCTCTCTCTCTTTTCCCACCTAAGGATGGGTCAAGGTAGCCAGGAAAAAAAACTGACAGAAGGAAAACTAATAAAAAGCACTGTGTATGAAATGGTCCACACCCTCTTTCATACCTCATCCTGACTCCACCTCACAGGCACAGCCTTCCACACTCATGCACTTCACAATGCCCACTGGCCAGTCAACCCAACAGCTATCATGTAGAAGAAATGCATATTTTTATGTGAAACATAAAACCCCATTCCTGTAAACCTACCTGGGATGAAATGCTGATGAAAACTTGTCTGAACACAAGAACTATGATTAACTCCTTGAGCACTACAAAAACTTTTGTATATAATTCTTCCAACCAACTAGCTCTTTCATACCCAGCCTCCATAGCAAAGCAATCAGTGACCCCCCCGCACTGTCATGACTTTTGCATTTTGTCTGTGCTACCTCCAGGTTATTCTGTTCTGCTCAAGAGAGACCCTTTTTAGTGGAGATAAAGAAACCATACTGCTGACTAGCAACTGATGTAAATGAACTCTGGCACCTAATGCCCAGACATTATTACACCTGGTGACTGACTGATGGAAAAATGTAGCTTCTCCCAAAAGTAATGCAACCTGGTTATTCAATTATCCATCAATCTGGGAGGCTCCAAGCTTGCTCTAAATGGAGTCTGACCTACCATACAACCCTGCCATCAGTATAATCTAATCACTAGCACAACACATCCACAACCACCCTGACACTGTGGTGTGCCTCCTGCAGACAGGTTCAGTGATGAAGAAACAGTATGCTAAATATGAACACAGGACAAAAGGCACTGTTATGCAGAGGAGCCCCAACTTATATTGGTTTTTGTTCATACAGTCGGTATTGTACTCACAACAGACAGTACACTGGTTTAACCCCGAGGCTGCATGCATACCTACCAAATGTGATGAGATATGCAAGAGACTGAGAAAACTTATCTTTACAACAATTTTCATACAACTATTTTCCACAGGGTATAAAAAAATATCCACACACAGGTCAATCAATTTTTCTACCTATGACTAAGGAAAGATTCTACATGCCCCTATCCATGTGTACTGATGAGTTCCCTATTGCTGCAGCATATGTTGGCCATGTAGCACCCATGCAGAAGGGAAATCCAGCCAACACCAACCACATGCACAGCAAAGGTTGCAACATCCATGGCTGGACACTTATCAAATACATAAACTTCATGCTATAAGCCATAAATGCCTTCTGAAAGGCACAGTGCAGCCAAGGGGTTAACAGAAAGCCAAATGATGGATGGATGGAAAATTATGGTACTCTTGGGATTAACAGAAAAAGCATGAACACATGAAGCAAACTAATATACAGTACTGTACCACCAAGGAAATGTATACTGGACAAAGACACTGTACAGTATTGCTGTGTCTACTGAGAAAACTGCTTTTTTTTTTTCTTTCTTTCTTTTAACACATCAAAGTTGTAAATACTGTATGTAACCAGAGAAACCAGTACAAAAGCTGAAGCTGGGCTGCATAAGGCTAATGCTATGGGTGTCAAAACTGCTAACCTTATGGTACGCCTCCTGTAGACTCTGCTGTGCACCCTCTGACCCTGACCCGATGGCCTTGGCCCCAAATTCCAGGAAGGTGCCGGACGGATCCATGTGGAACAACTGTGCACCACTCTTGTCAACACCAGCAAACAGCATCGCCACACCAAATGGCCGACTCTGTAAGTAACAATGTATGGGCATGAGGGGGCAACAAAGCAAAATAGGGGACTAAAATTAAACACAGTATACTCGAAACAGGAGACTAAAATCCTAATTCTCTGGGACACATGAATACAACAGACACACTGACAATTTTCTTTCCCAAAAGAAAATAACTGGCAAAAATGAAGTTTTAAAAATCAAATTAAAATTTCTTTTCTCCCAGCTACATATCTGAATTCAGCATAGGGTAGTTTGTTTGGAAACAGGCAACACATCAAAGTTTCAAAACGACTACCTCAAAGCTTGCAAAATCCACAGCTTGAGAAGTTATAAAAATCATATTTTTACAAGTTTGTGAAATTTTAAGTTGAACATCTGTGAAAAATATGAGTTTGTTCTTTCCCTCTCCATCTCACCACTCACCATGGCGGGCCCATCATCATCGGAATCACCAAATCGGATGGCCAGGTTTGAGACAGCCTGAGCTACAGACTCGACTTTCATGTCCTGATTGTAAACAAACCAGTGATTGGCACACTCCACCCTCGCATGGTCCACTAGGGTGCGGGAGTCTGCCACCAGACCTGACACTGCACACCCTGTGGAGGGAATATTAGTTAAGGTTTAGTCTAGGTTAATTCAGGTTATGCTAGGTTGGATTAGGGACTGTATCCTAGGCTGCACAGGAGAATCTATACCACCTCTTCCTTAATGATTTACTCTGCACATTACACACTGATATCCTCTTGTATGTTATTGATACAAGTTTGGCCAATTTTAAAAAATGTGAATAACACATAATAAATCAGCCAAGAGATATTGCTGTGAAGCCTATACCAGCTACAATACAGCCCTAAGTTTTACTGGGTTAGATTAACACTCCCAAGATTTTCCCCCTCCCTCTCCCCCAAGCCCTGCACAGAAAAACTCATCGTACCTTAACCTTCCACCTCCCACACCTTAATCCACCCTCTCACTCTAACATACACTTTCCCACACTATCATACATCCTCCCATACCCAACTACCACCCATTTCCACCCCAACACAGACACACCTCTGTACACCTATATTCTCCTGCCCATGTACAGTACACCATCCAGCACCCACCTATATGGCTGTCAATCTCCACAATCTTCTCAATGGTGCTGGGTATCATGAGTGGTGATGTGATGCGCTTCTCCACGGCCAACACCACACCCTCGCTAGTCTGGATCCCAATGGCTGTTGACCCCAGCTTGATGGCTTCTATGGCATATTCAACCTGAGGGTGATGGATGGAGTGGATTGAGATCACTTTGTTTGGCTGTGCCCCTTACACCTACTGAACATGAAATGGATGTTTTGGACACACAGACAGGGTGGTAAAATTTACATAACAGAAATTCTTGGACTACAGTAAATTTGTACCTTTGGGAAGGCATAAGTTTTGAGGATAAAACATGGATTTTTTTCTGGTGTGCAGTATTTCATATGTGAGTCATTGATTTCCAACTTCATTTCTTGTAGAAACTCCTGGTTACCCGTTTTTCCTCCCCCTTCCAACAACGATAATGAAATTTACAATCAAACTGCTGAAACATCTTGTATGCAATGCACTGTACTATTTGGCAATTCAAATTTACCAGTTCCAAAATGGGGAGAAACCCTATCCTCACACACAGGGTTAGACATGTATACAAACTTGCAGGAAAGTTCTTTATAGCAATTTGTAAATTATCCGACATGTGGAGCTAACATCCTAGATCTTGTCTTAGCCACATCAGAAAATGTAGTGAGCAATGTTATTGTAGGAGAAGAATTTAGTACAAGTGATCATCGCATAGTTATATTTAACATTAAATTAAGTGAAGACAGTGTCAGGGCCAGTTGCGAGAAAGTGCCCGACTTTAAGAAAGCAAATTTTAAGAAGTTAAAGGCAACTGTAGGTGCAGGTGACTGGCATCCCATTGTCGAAACTTTAGATGTCAATGACGCGTGGAATTTTTTTACGGTATCAGATTATGTATTCAGTTGTGCAACAGAAGGCCTGCCAAAAATTCTAAACCCAAATGGTGGAACTCTGACATTAAACATTGTCTGAAAGCAAAAAATTTTGCATATAAAAATTATAATACCACAAAAAGTCAAAGTTATAAAAATGAATACAATGCCCTTCAACGAAACGCCAAAAAATTAATTAAATGCAGTAAGAAAAACCTTGAGGCACACATTGCAAGTATCAGTAAATCAAATCCCAAAGAATTTTTCAATTACATAAGATGCAAAAAGGTATTAACTCCGACAATCGGTCCCTCAATCACAGCTAATGGGGAGCATACTGATGACGAAACTATGATGGCGAAAATTCTTAATGCTTTCTTCGCATCAGTATTTACAACAGAAAATATACATATGATTCCTTCTGTTTCCCCCATTCCTATAGAAGAGGGCAACATAATCACTGACATCACAGTTAGTGATCGTGACGTACTGCTTGCAATAAACAAATTAAAAGTGAATAAAACACCAGGACCAGACAAAATATCTCCACGTGTATTGAAGGAACTACAGAATTAAAAATCAAAGCCCTTGTCTGAACTTTTCAACTTATCACTTAAGAGCAGTAAGGTGCCACATGAATGGAAGCTTGCTAACAAAACCCCAATATTAAAAAAGGGCAACAGAGCCCAACCAGAAAACTATCGCCCAATTAGTATAACATCAGTTGTTTGTAAATTGCTTGAAACTATTATCAGAGACAAGTTTGTGAAGCACTTAGAAACAAACAATCTTATCAAAGATTCGCAACATGGTTTTCGTAATAATCGCTCTTGCCTCACGAATCTGCTGGACTTTTTCAATGATATACTGAGGATGTATGACGAGACTAAATCTGTTGATGCAGTCTACCTAGATTTTCAAAAGGTTTTTGACAAAGTTCCACACAAAAGACTCCTTCAGAAGCTAAAGGCACGTGGTTTCAGCGGGAATGTTCTCGGGTGGGTAGAAGACTGGCTCACCAGACGAACGCAAAGAGTTGTAATTAACGGAAAAGAGTCAGACTGGATAAACGTTACAAGTGGAGTGCCACAGGGTTCTGTGTTAGGTCCTGTTCTTTTCTTAATACTGTATATGTAAATGATACTGACGAAGGATTGTGTTGTAAGATTTCAAAATTTGCTGATATTAAAATAAGTAACAGAGCAGATACAGCACTGCAAAGGCAAGCAATTCAGGGAGATCTTGATCAATTGTTTAACTGGGCCCAAGTCTGGCAAATGGATTTTAATATTAATAAATGCAAAGTGCTAAACATTGGCAGCAAAAATGTAAGAGCCAGTTATAGCATGAATGATGTCCAACTTGATAAGGTAAACCAAGAAAAAGACTTAGGAGTTATAACAACAGACGGTTTGAAACCAGGCAAACAATGTACAGAAGCAGTGAAAAAACCCAATGAACTGATTGGATTCATAGGCAGAGCATTTGAATATAAGTCCGATATCATCATCCTCAATTTGTATAACTCCTTAGTACGTCTGCACCTGGAGTGTTGCGTTCAGTTTTGGTCACCATAAAGCTTGAAAGAGTGCAGCGAAGGATGACAAAGATGATACCTAGACTGAGAAATAAACCGTACGAGGAATGTTTAGAAGCCCTGAATCTCTCTACCCTAACTAAATGGAGGATACGAGGAGATTTAATTCAAGTATACAAAATATTCAAAGGACATGATAACATGGCTGTCGATAAATACTTCACAGTTGATCACTCGAATTATACTTGAGGCAATGGGCATAAAATAATTGGCAAAAGATTCCAGTTGCATGAAGCTAAGCATTTCTTCTTCAATAGAGTTGTAAATATATGAAATAAATTGCCCTCCAATGTAGTAAATTGTAATACAGTACAAACCTTTAAAGGTCGAATGGAAAAATATTTGTCGTCTAACCCCCAGCTTAATACGTTTACTCACGAATAAAACACTCGTGTATGTACAAATTTTTATTTTATTTTTTTAGAGTCTGGATCAATTTATTAAAAGAAACTATATGCACGGACTAGGATATGCACAGACAGCCCTGAGTTAACGGTCACTACTCACACTTTCAACCTGTGATGGGCTGTGGATCACTGAGGGTCCCTGTAAGTTTAAGTGACCACCATCGGGATTTTTTTTAATGTACCAGGGGTCACTGGAACGTGTATCTGTAATTCTGAATTCCCGCAGAGTCCGAGACCACGGGATCATTAGCTATATTCACGTGTATCTGTATCTTTTGAATTTTTTTTGATAGAGTACCAAGGAGAGTTATAGAGTGGGCCTTGAGAAGACAGAACGTGCCTGAGAGACTCATTGCAGCTGTCATGTCTCTCTATATTGATACAAGATCAAAAGTCAAGACAATAGCAGGAACATCAGGAAATTTTGGAATAGGAGTTGGGATACATCAAGGGTCAGCACTCAGTCCATTGCTGTTTAACACAGCAATGAAGGAGGCAACACGGAAATGTAGGGGGGAAGGCCCATGGGAATTACTGTATGCTGATGACCTAATGCTGACAGCGAAGACTAAGGAAGAAGTGGTGGAAATGCTTAATAGATGGAAAAATGGAATGGAGAAGAGAGGAATGAAAATAAATATGGATAAGACAAAGGTAATGGTGACAGGCAAGAAACCAGCAGAAAGAATTCAGTCAGGAAAATGGCCATGTGGATGCTGTGGGAGAGGAGTAGGAGTGAACTCAGTGTTGTGCACGGAGTGTAATAACTGGTGCCACAGAAGGTGTTCAGGTCTGCAGAATTTGAGAGGAGTGCAAAATTTCCGCTGCCCAACCTGCATGAGAAAAGAGGCGGAGGGAGATGAAGCAGAGGATGCGCTAGAGGTGAATGGGGGCACACTACAGGAAGTGCAGCAGTTCTGCTATCTAGATGTATTGGACTGCGAAGCAGGGGTGGAGAGATCAGTCAGAACAAAAGTGGCGTCAGCATGGTTAAAGTGGAAGGAAATAGCAGGCCTACTGGTCAACAAATACATACCACTGAGATACAGAAGTAAAATATTGATATATAGTGCTGAAACATGGGCTTTGACAGATAGACTGATGAATGTTCTGAGGAGTACTGATTGTAGAATGTTAAGATACATGGCGTGAGTGAGATGGGAGGACAGTTTTGAGTGAGGAGATGCGGGGTGAAGGATCTCAATATCATCTTGAGGCAGAAGCGGCTTAGATGTTTTGGTCACGTGAGGAGGAGTGAGGAAGGGAGCTGTGTTAGAATAGCAGAGGAACTGGAAGTGGTGACCGTCAGGAAGACTTAAGAAGACCTGGAAAAGTGTTGTAACGCAAGATATGGAAAGACTGGGTATTGGAGAAGATTTAATCCAGGATAGGAAGCAGTGGAGAAAAGCCATTGCATGTCCAACCCCAGTTTGAATATGGGAACAGAAGGATGAAAAACGAAGATGATGATGATGATGATGATCTGTATCTTTTGAATTCTGGCAGAGTCCAACTGAGACCACAAGATTACCGTATGCTGCATGGTGGTTTTTCTCATTTTTCCTTGCCAGTTTTAACTGGAGGGTTTGGAGGTGGGGGGGAGCCTCCTTGCTTTACTATCCTTATCCTTCAGCATGTAGAGTTAGATCTTGTAGTTATAGTCTACTCTGTAACATACGGTTTCAAAAGGACCATAAGGTCTGTTGCTGTTTGCTCTCCTTTGTACTTCCATCAAAAATGGGGACCCAGTGGAATGCAGGGTTTTTAGTGGATACGTGCAGGGAAATTATACATTTTCACGGGAAAATGAGTGTTAAAACAAAATGAACTGCATTAAGAAATTTAAAATGTCTTATCCAAACCTAACCACATCTATCCTAATTGCTAACTGGGGGACTTGGCCTCCAAGACCCTGCACACATGACTCTGACCTTATTTAATCAAACCAAACTGGACAAACAAAATGAGAAAACTAAACTGACAATTTTAAACAGCTACAGAATAAATTTAATCTTACCAAACCAAACCAAATTGAACCTAACCTCATCCCTATGTAGGCTACCAAATCTCCATTATTACTGACTTCTGTACAAAATGGTACAGGAGGCCCCCACTCTACGTATTGGTTACGTTCCTGACAAACCGTTCACTAAGTGATACTTCTTTGTGTGAACCCATTATAACCTGGGTTAAATGCAGTTTTTTTTTTTTTAATGCAAGGAAGAAGGAACCAAAGGCCACAGGCCTGCATACTGTTCCTTCCAAGTTTGGGTCCACAACCCAGATTATTCCCCAATCCACCCATATTAACCCCTTTTTTGCTCAATCTGAATCAATATTTGTGTATTTCATGACTCCCTAACCTATAACCTACAACTACGTACTTCCACGATTTAACATGACACTGGCCAATAACAAACATAAGTAACACTTTAAATAAGTTTTTTTTTTCTTAAATTTTACAGTACTGTTTAGGTTTGGCTTGGGAAATTACATTAATTACATCAGTCAGTTAATCAGATGTTGCACGTGTGACGGCCAGGTTTTGGATGGTGGGGCAGGAGTGAATGGTGCGCGTTTTTTCTGTTAGTGGTGCTGTGGTTCAATCAGCTAAGAACACACTCAGTTTAAAATTGCCCACGGGAAAAAATTCATTGAAGCAAATTTTGGCGTTCATTAGGCAAGTGAAGGGTGGTAAAATGCAATCTTCGTTAACGCAAAATTTCGTTGAGTGATCATTCGTAAAATGGGGGTCGCCAATATAAGGAAAAAAGTGCCTCTACTAATGAAAGGAAGGAAACATGTAGAAAACACACAAAACTGCCTGTGTTTGCCAGTAGATGTGTTTACTATGCATGCTCTAGAATGGATACTGACTGTACTAAAACTAAACATGGTGATTCCACCACATATACCAATTATTATAATTAAACATGATGATGACAGAAAATACCACTAATAATAATAATTCTGAAAAGGCTATTCTAATAACAACTGTATAAAAGTGCATCAGCTGGCATTCAATGATGTGCATTTGTGAATACAATTCCTTCTGAAGTAGTATGTATAAGGTACTGGAGGAACTGCCACAGATGTGTCCTATTTACTGCTAACCAGTTTAGTCTTGCAGCCACACTACCGGTACTGTTAGTTATGGACTCTAACACTTCTTCCTTAGTATTTATTTCTGTATAGTACTCAATATCTTTATATTCTAATACTGAACTTTATGAAATCTAAATCAATGTACAGTAAAAGCAAAATAAATAAGAAAGAATATAGTGTTTTAACAAGTACAGTACCATATAATAAATCAATGAGCAAACTGTGCTATAAAGCCTGGTAATCTGACAAGAATACAGCAGTTCCCGCAACATCCATCTCAGCAGTTACTTCAACAAACAAGGGATGAGGCTATGGCACACCTAATGTCTGACTTGGCTCGTATCTCTGACTAGGGAAAAAATAATCTTGCTTTTAATGCATCAAAGACTCAGTTCTTACACTTATCAACCCGACAAAATCTTCCACAGGATTACCCACTAATGTTTAATAATGTCCAGCTCGTTCCTGCATTATCCTTGAACATGCTTGGGGTTTCATTCTCTCAGAATTTATCTGGGAAAGAACATATTACATCTCTTGTGAAATCTGCTTCCAAGAGATTAGGTGTGCTAAGCCGACTCCGAACTTTCTTTACCCCTGCACAGTTGTTGACCTTGTACACGGGTTTTGTTCGCCCGTGTATGGAGTACAACTCTCAAGGGTGGGGAGGCTCCCCACATGCAGCTCTTCTCAATAGAGTGGAGTCAAAGGCTTTTCGTCTCATTAACTCTCCTCCTCTTACCGATTCCCTTCAACCTTTGTCTCTTCGCCGCAATGTTGCTTCTTTATCTCTCTTCTATCGCTACTTCAAAGGTCACTGTTCCTCTGAACTGTCTGCTTGCATCCCTCCACCTCTATGACGGGCACGTAGTACCCGTTTGCAAACAAACTCTCATCCCTTTTCTGTCCAACTCTCTAATGCAAGAGTTAACCGTTACTCCCAGTCCTTCATTTATGAAACTGGTCAACTCTGGAACTGTCTTCCTCTGTCTGTATTCCCTACTTCCTATGATCTCCAGTCTTTCAAAAGCAGTGTGTCCAGGCATCTCAAAATGAATAGATCTTGAATTTGGCTCTCTTTCATACTGTTTTTGTTTTTTCTTAGAAGGAACAGCATGAGGGCCCATGGCCTTTGGTTCCTTCTTCCTTGCATTTATTAAAAAAAGAAAGAAAAAAAGCACTAACCTGGAAGAGTCGTCCCTCCGGTGAGAAGGTGTTGACTCCACGGTCATATTCACTGCGCGTCAGGAACATCTGTGGGCAAGGATCACCATCAACAAAACTGTTCACACTAATACTGTATACACACTTCCTCTCCTAATTAACAACTTTACTGGCTGCAAGAGTTGGCCTGTAACTCAAAATATTTGAATGCCTAATTTCACCAATACCATCATCATTAGAAAACATTCTTGTACCAACTCCTCCACGTAAATTTAGCCATTATTTCCAGTTTTGTTACTGGTACTTCTTAATAATAAGTAATGATATTACAGTATTAACATGATATGGTAAATGTCATTAAGAAATGACAAACAAATGTTTCTCAATGAAAGTATACATCTCCAAAAGTTCACAACTCGAACATTCATACAGGTGAAAACCAATGCACTATGTGATGTACTGTCACACACACCACAATATATCAATTATAATCACAAAGTACCAGTATACAAATAACATCACCTACAGCACAGTAATACTATGTTCTTCCTGGTTATTTTTTGAGACTGGCAATTAAGAAATTCATTAACACCTGTACGGCAGAGCACAGGCAATTTGCAACAACTATGTACAATTCCAGACTCTGGGATTCAAATAACATACTGCAGTTACAGGGCAGAAGACAACCCCAAATATGCCCCCTAACAAAAAAACCTCCTTGCATGCTTAAAATTTCCCTGGACGTTACACCTTTACTACCCCACACCTTCAAACACAATTATATAACAACTAAATGTCCATTAAGATCCCAAAACTAGTGAAATACTGGAGGAAAATTCTAAGGCACCTCACCTCGCTGGCTTGACAGTGACTTGTGTTTTGGCCGGTGTTTTGGTGGGATGATGTGGATATTTTCTGACAGAATTATTCGCTCTGTATCTTATATACTGTATTCATTCATTGTTCGGATAATATAACTAGCATTTTAAAATTATGTGATGGGAGCATACCTTTCATTAGTTTTTTCACCATGACGTGCGTAAATCAAGGGCCATATTTTGCAGATTAACCATTTATCTACCTCATTTCCATACAGTGAAAAACCAAGGTTGTCTATTATATCAGGAACGAAGAGTAATACGAGACAAACCTCCCAGATAACTTACATTATCAAGAGAAATGTTGCCTATTCTCCAAAAAGCTTCAGAAATTTCTGGCGGGAAACTTAAATACCTAAATTACGGATTCGTAGTTTCGGGAGATATTAAAACTACCACGCGAGAAAAAAAAAAAAAATGGTAGATTCCTATACTACATTATGGATGTGCTGTAATTATTCTTGTCTTTAAAAAGCTATCATAACCTACGACCATAAGTTCATGTTTGCGCGAGTTTGGGAAATGTAGACTAAAGCTCACTAGATTTCTTCAGGGATATAAATAAGAGAAATGAAGCACCAAGTAATGTCTCCCTTCTTTTGGGCTATTAAACTGGAGTTCCTATATCCCTAATGGAAGTTTCATCCCATTGTTCCTTCCTATTACAACCAATTATTTCAGGTACCATACATCGTTCAGAATCAATGCTCACAATATGCAAGGATTATATTATTATTCTCTTTTGTCTAACCTCAGTGTAGGTTTATATAAGCAAGCCCATCCAGCCACAATGAATGTATGTATGAATATACAATATGAAAGAAAAAAAATCCAGTCCCAGGAAAGTGTTTTTAAAATTTTACACACACAACTATTCCATGTCCAGCAGCTGATGTTCCAAGCCAGTCCAGACTGATGTCCTTTGAGGGGCTGTTTTGGATAGTTCTGAAGGTCATGACTGTTCCCTTGGGTGTGTGGGTTTTTTGAACATGTGTGAGGCCAGGTGGATGTCCTATATGTAGGTGTTCGTACATCATCAATCTGTCCCAGCAGGAAAGTACGAGGTTGGGGGTGGTCTACAGTCATGACATTTAAGGCCACGATGACTGTTGCTTGCCCCAGGTGACATTATATCAGCAATACATTCCATCCAATCCTTGGATTTAAACCCTCATATGGCCACACCTGGTTGAACCACCTTAACCAACTAGACCACCAGGCATCCATTTGTTGGTTAGCTACTGTCAGTGGTCAATGGTGAAGGTCAAAGTAAAGAATACACTCACAACATCACTTTAATTGTACATCAAACCAGATTCCACAAGACATAAAATCACTTGGCACATTGAAAGGCATGCACACATACACACACACACACATACACACTCTAACTTACACTCAAGAGATTCCAACACTATAATAAGTGTTTTTTGTGAAGTTTACCCCTTCAGTCCAATGATAAATTTTACTCCTGCCACTTGCAGACAATTATATTAACTCAGGAGGACTCTATAAACCATATTAATTCTAACCTGACAAAGATCCTTGACCCATTTTAGCTCAGTTGAGGGCTACATGCTGTCAGCTTGGAGGCTTGATTTGACCAGTAACCGAGGAGATTCATTCATACCTCATAACCGAGGCTTGCTCACCTAATGTGGCTCTCCATGCTGATCAGTCTCTGGCAGCCTCCCTATTCAGTCCCTTATCACTGAGGTCACACTATGACCTTGTCCCAGGTCTTTTTTTGGTCTGCCTCTCGTATCCCTACCACCGATGGTCCCTGAGCTAAATAAAATCATCTGGAGAGAGCAAGAAAAAATATGTTACCAGATGAAAGGGGTTAACCACTTCAGTACAATGATGTCTTTTTGGCTTTAATCTACTTGTTGCCACATGATTTTCATTCAGCTTAGGAGATGTTCTTCACAATGGAAGGGTTATTAATGGCAGTATTCTAGGCAGCACTGACTTCATAACCACTGTTCCTTAACAATTTTTAGGCATACTGTACTGTATTATGAAACCATACAATACAATTACACCTTAACATTCCACAGTATTATATTTGTTTTAATATTATCATAGTTTGCACCAATACCTTACAAAGAAAATAAAGTGATGTAGCTCTTTCTTAGTGATTTATATTCAATATTACACATAAGCTTTCTCTTGTAGTCTGAGCTACTTATATCATTTTAATATCAACACGGTTTGCATCAAGAACAGCAGGAGGATATTGAGATGCAATGCACAGAATAAATCACTAACAAAGAGGTATTAAGAAATTTCAAAGGTCACTTAGAATACAACCCATAAGCTGAATAAAACTGCCTGGCAGCAGCAGGAATAAAATAAAAATAAACCACAGTACTGAAGACATCTAAGAAAGAACATGAACATCAAAATGGTACAATAGTCCTTTGTTCACTATGTATGCCAAAAGCTAAGAACCCGGCACCACAAATTGCAATAATACTGTACAATATTTTTAGGTGTGAGGGTGACAATGCCATGAGGAAATTATTAAGCACAGTTGCACAGCCTTATTTATGGATATTAAATAAATCAAACCTAATTCAACCTAACCCAACCACTAATGCCACATGATATACCTTAGTACTAAACTTGACATCCTTCAGCTCTAATCTTGGCAGGGAAGTCAACCACATTTACACAAAATCTGGGCTATGACTATTACACCAATATATCCCTTCTACACAGCTCCTCTTTGTTGCCTGGGGTAGACTGGACTCATTGGCCTTGGGTGGCAGGTGGCCAAGGAAAGGGACAACGCTGGCAACAGAAATGCAGTCAGGCATTACAACACTTTGCCTACATATCTGATGGTGTTATATCAGTATTGGTGGAGCTCCATGGCATCCAGTGTCACTGTTTAACTGCCATGAACAGGTGATAAAAAGCTTTAAAAGGCATGTACGGACAAGGCTTCAAAAACTTGACTGCCCACACAGGTTTCAAAATTACGTTATCAAATCAGGTTAAGTCAAGTTAGGTTTCCTCTGTGTTCTAGAGTTCACTGTCTTTAATTTGACCCACATTTTTGTTCTTTGTGGCTTATTTCTTGTAGCTCAGAGGCAGAAAAATTGTAGCCCCATGTGCATCTGAATGAGAACCAGTGGACTGCAGACTGAGGTGGTCCTTCTCCTGCAGTCCATCATCCTCCTTTTGGGGGCCGGGAGTGAGTGGACAGATGTGTGTATTAACTGGGTTATCCTTGTGCCATCACATGCATGCATCCCTCTACAGCACCACTACTTCATGTAATATCCACTCCATAAGGCTCCACACCTACACTTAACAATTACAGTACTGATAATTATTTGTATCTACTGTGTATGGCATGGTTTGCAGATAGATATGGTGTGTGTATGAGAAAGACTTGAAATAACTGATTAATAAATATAGTAAAGAGGATGTCTGTAAAATAAACACTCCATCAGCTTAGGTAAATGACAGATGCTCATTTGGTCCACATCTCCCTGGGTATGACACGACTGAATGAGTGTAAGCATGCTGCAATGAATGAATAAATACATGAATAACAAATAAACATATATACTCTCTCATTTACTAACCTATCTTGATGGAGTATAGGTAACGTACTGAAGAAAAATAAGCACCAGTAAATAAATAAATAAAATAAATACACCGTAAGATGATATGACTGTCTCTTTTACTAAGCTATTTCAAATGAATACAGGTAATAATATAAAATCAGTAAATAAATAAATAAGCATATGTACTGTAGTACAGTATTTCCTTCACCACTTCGCCTTGATCAACACTGTCTCACATTCTGGTAAAGCCAAATAAAATCTTTAGCACAGAGATACCCAACACAGTTTTTGTGAAGCATAAACAATATTGTTTATTTTCCATATTACAGCACACTTCTAAGTTGACAAAGATCTTTAACCTCCTTCAGTTCATGTGATAGCCAAGTGTAGTCATAATAAAAGGCTGATCTGACTAGTAACCAGAGATTCATTCCTATTTTCATAACTAAAATTCACTAAAATTCATGCAAACAAGACAGTCCTGCATTCAAGTTCCATCCAGTGATGGAAAACTGACAATAGTGTGATAAGTTCTTTCTGCTGAACTTATTGGAACTTTCTTTGATGTATGACAGTGTTTAATCCTGTGCTGTAGTGTAATATATTTACCAGAGTATTATTATCTAATATGCATGCAATTCCTGGTCCTTATACATGTAGAGTATAAACATTAACATCACCTGAAAAAATTATGACAAGTCTTTATACTGACCATGTTATCCATTCACTGTCACACAATGGAAAAAGGTCTCATGATGATAACAATAATGATGATAATAATCATTTCATTTCATATGATGATGATGATAATAATAATAATTATTATTATTATAATTATAATGATGATGATAATAATCTGTGCCTCATCCAACCCCTTACAACCCAGGCTGAGTTACAACAGAGGCTGAGTTACATTGTTCAGTCCAGTCATTTAGGGCAAAAGACCAGTTACTTCCCCTTAAGCAATAAACCCAAACCATTCCACAGACACAGTTCCTTGTGAGCTACATCTGGTTGGAGTGCCTAAATCCACTACACCACCTGGAGTCCACTTGGCTAAACAGTTGCTGTCCAAGACAGTAAACAGTTTCTTGAGCTACAAGAAATCATTTGGCTTGTTACTTAGTGTGGAGATATCTTAAGATAGTACTACATCGGTAGAATAATGAGCATTCCAAACTATCATAATTTATAGACCTGTAATACTTAAAATAATACAATAATATAACTACCAATAATATCTTAATGATATCAATAGTAATAGTATCAATAAAAAAATACAGAGGACAAATAATGGTGAAAAAACAAATTACAGTACTGTATATTCATACACTAGACATGACAACAGTAATGCTGCAATAATATTATGACTTCCTAGTAACAAAATGATGCAAAAATTAAGGAAAAACCGTCACTCACACTGAAACAACTAACAATGTAACCAACACTTTGAAGATGGAAATAAATAGACAGCAACTTTCTACAACCTGTCTTTATGCAATGGAACAAGTCACAATACTAATACTCATACATGCACACTATAAACACAAGAACAAAATTATGCCAAATTAGACAATGATCTTCAAAAACTGGAACATGAAAATATTAATAATACTATATTAAAAACCTCTAAATTCAATATGCCAAAAATCCTACAATATACATCACTGCACTGGAACGTCACAATTATATCATAAATGTGTGACACATGACCTACATATGTATGGATGTATTGTTGTGTGGGGCCTTAACTATACCTGATATGGCTGGAAAGATCTACCATACATGTTTTAACCATGTTTTACAGGTCTTGATGGATAACTGATCTGTAGGGTCAAAAAGGTCAAGAAGCATCACTTTCTGCATGTCAAGAAGTGAGCCACCCCATCCTACTGCTACACACACAGGTATTGACATGATGGGCTTTTGTAGTGTTTGGTGAAAACTGTACAAGGCAACTGTGTTGGAATAGCTAATGTGTTTGTGAGTGAGTCTGTATATGTCATCACGGGAACCTCAGCAGGGTGCAAACACATGACAACACAGTGAAGGTTATACTGTACTACTGCACCCTTCTAAATGTCCACCCACAGGCAGGACTGAACCCAGATTGTGGACTAGTTGGTAAATGCACATTACCAACCTAACTGCCACAGACTCCTAACAATAACCATGACCACCATTATACTTGTAATAATATATGCACTTTCAGCTAAAAAAAAAAAAAAAAAAAAAAATCCTAACTAGAAAGTAAGAAAGCATACCTCTGCCAATGCCATTAAACAGGATCCGGATCCATGGATACAGGATCCGGATCTGCCCCCAAATTTAATCAATTCTTTCTTGGTGCATGGCCCACCTTTCCACAAAATTTCATTGAAATTCATTGAGAACTTTTGGAGATATTGTGACAGATAATCTGGATCCACTCCAAAATTTAATATTTCTTCTTTGACCCATGGCCCAGCTTTCCACAAAATTTCACTGAAATTAACTGAGAACTTTTGGAGATACTATGAGGAATACTCCTTATCCAGATCCAGATTCGGGCCCAAATTCAATCCTTTCTTCTTTGACCCGCGGTCCACCCTTCTGCAAAATTTCATCAAAATCCATTCAAAACTTTTTGAGTAATCCTGCTAACAGGCAGACAGACTGACAGACAAACCAAAGCGAGGTAAAACATAACCTCCTTGGTGGAGGTAATAACAACAATATATACACTATCCACACTTCTGAATAAAATGCTAGACAAAACATGGAAAAAAAATATCCATACATGTCACCTCTTGGAAGTCTTGATGCTGACTATTTAAAGTGTGACCACGTGAAAGATAAATGCTGACATGAAGGCACAGACACTGCAGTTATCAAGTGACAAAACTAAATGTAAGAACAGAGTACCATACATCTAGAGTGTTTTGTTAGTTTGCCCTTTGCTGCTATGGATTAAAAAAATAATTAAATAAAATTACACCTAAACTCCTTTATGCTGTCTGGGCCTTAGAATAGGTTAAAACAGTCTAATAAACATAAAAGTAGAAGACCAGCCTACTTCCCTTGATGGCAATATATGCTGAAATAACCTGCAGTCACCTCCTGGGTTCCTCCCCTCTTCTTTCCCCTTCACCTTCTCCCTTCCCTATTCCTTCCTCCTCCTTCACAGTCCCCTCCCTCATCTTTCATCTTTTGGACTGTCCCTCCACTTGAACCTATGCAAACCTGTCACTCCAACTGGGCTGTTCTAACCACTAAACCACTTAATATCCATGGCTGTGGTTAGTTATTTTATTCGTGCTAACACCAGGCAATTTTACTAGGCTGAGACGAATCCTAGCGAGCAAAGGGCTAAAATCAGGAGAAATTTGTGACAGAGAACAGTGGATGTGATGGGTGATGTCACAGGTGTACTGCTAAGTTGTCTTGATTACTATACTGTGTTTGTTCTAAACTGATGATGAGCCCTAACCTTTTTCTGCTGTTGGCCAGGTGTCCTCACACTGGAGAGTTCCTTTGACTAGTAATCATGGAGACTCAGTTCTTTATTATAACAAGGTTCATCATATTTCATGCAGTGGCCCAGTTCCATCAGGTGAAAACAAACCTGCTACACCACAACATGTGTGTGTAAATACTGGCAGCAATTTCACTCAAGATATGGGGTCAGTAACAGACAATCCTATTTCATCCCCTTCATGGTGTGGCAGACAGAAGCTAGGCTATTGTAGTCAAACAGAGTACAGTTAAGGGTACAGGACCAGCTTGCATCTTTGGTGGCATTACATGGAGGAGGGAGAAAAAAAATCCACCTTGACAATGATGCATAACCCCAGTCGGCTCATTTAATATCCATGCGTAGTCAGACTGGCGTGCTATATGAGTAGTAGCCAAGGAGACTCACTCCTGCTTTATAACTATGTCTCACTGAATAGCAAGCTACCATGACAGTATGCAAATTATGCAAGTGACAGTTGTGACAGGCCAAAATGTCCATCTCAGCAGTTACTTCAACAGAAAAGGGATGAGGCTATGGCACACCTAATGTCTGACTTGGCTCGTGGCTCATATCTTTGATTGGGGTAAAAATAATCTTGTTATATTTAATTAATCAAAAACTCAGTTCTTACACTTATCAACCCGACAAAATCTTCCACAGGATTACCAACTAATGTTTAATAATGTCCAGCTCAGTCCTGCATCATCCTTGAACATGCTTGGGGTTTCATTCTCTCAGGATTTGTCTTAGAAAGAACATATTACATCTCTGGTGAAATCTGCTTCCAAGAGATAGGTGTGTTAAGCCAATTCTGAACTTTCTTTACCCCTGCACAGTTGTTGACCTTGTACACGGGTTTTATTCGCCCGTGTATGGAGTACAACTCTCATGTGTGGGGAGGCTCCCCACATGCAGCTCTTCTCAATAGGGTGGAGTCAAAGGCTTTTCGTCTCATTAACTCTCCTCCTCTTACTGATTCCCTTCAACCTTTGTCTCTTCGCCGCACTGTTGCATCTTTATCTCTCTTCTATTGCCACTTCAACGGTCACTGTTCCTCTGAACTGTCTGCTTGCATCCCTCCTCTACGACGGGCATGTAGTACCCGTCTAGCAACAAACTCTCATCCCTTTTGTGTCCAACTCTCTAATGCAAGAGTTAACCGTTACTCCCAGTCCTTCATTTATGCAACTGGTCAACTCTGGAACTGTCTCCCTCTGTCTGTATTCCTTACTTCCTATGATCTCCAGTCTTTCAAACGCAGTGTGTCCAGGCATCTCGAAAAGAATGGATCTTGAATTTAGCTCTTTTGTATTGTTTTTGCTTTTTCTTGGAAGGAACAGTATAAGGGCCCATGGCCTTTGGTTCCTTCTTCCTTGCATTAAAAAAAAAAAAAAACATAACCAAAGAGGCTCATTCCCACCTCATAACTAACACTGATGAATATCCAACAACCACACCTTAGTACTGCAGTCATGGCACTGCCTCACACCTATCAGCTAGAGAGAGAGAGAGAGAGAGAGAGAGAGAGAGAGAGAGAGAGAGAGA